>CM051032.1:52151115-52356115 GCA_027627225.1 Congeria kusceri | reverse complement strand
CTGCGCACCCGTCTAGAAGACTTGTTTTAGTTGGGGGTTATACCGTAATTACCCTAAATATTGGGGGCACCCTAAATATTGGGACACCCTTATTTTTTGAAAAAAAAATTTTTTTTGCCTCCCTGACTATTGGCACTGAGTGAAAGTTGAATTGGTTCGTTCCCCTTAAGATTGAGACACCAAGACATCACTTTAAGTTGTAACTGTCTAATCCTTCATAACCCTGCTAATCGCCGGTTGCATAGCGACTTGTGTCACCGTGTATTGCGATTGCTTATCTATACACCACAATTAACACATTTATTAACTAAATTTTGTGACCAAATTTCGGTAACTATTTGTGTATGTCCCTTAATATTGGGACAAACATTTGTTAAATGTCCCAATACTTAGGATAATTACGGTACTCAATGTCGTTTATTGAAGCGGCGACCTTGGTCTTTTATGTCGCAACGCCAAGCATCTTACACTGCGCATTGGTTTAAAGGGACTGAACTTCAGATGGTCCAATCGTAAAAACGAAATAAAATTGTGAAAAATACACGATGTTCTCACATAGTTGTATATAATCCATTAAATAATCACGTGACACTTTAGTTTTGTCGAGTCGCGCATGCGCACACTTGAATCAGGTGCTTGTATTGGGGGAAAGCCGCGGTATTTTTAAATCGGGAATACCGGATTCAAGGAAAGTGCGAGCTTATTCAGCTTCTATTGTTCCATGAAATATACAGTTTATGACAGTATTTGATGGTGTTCTGTACAAATAGTGATGGGTTTAAGCATGTATTTACCGTTTAGGCAAAACTACAAAAAACGCACATGTGTAGGCCTATGCCCATCTGGAGTTCAGTATCTTTAAAGCCTTAGGCGAGTTAGTTAAACGTAGTTTCATAACCCGTACAGTGCGTTCGGTCAATTGTGTAAACCGACATACCCAGGATACATTAGCTGATCTAGTCGTAGTCGAACTTGCGACCACTGGGATGTGGAGCCAGTGTGTGGCCTCTAGTCTAGCGACCACTGACAACATCTGGGCTCGCTGAGGAAAGTTACCAACCAAAATATTCAGATGTTACTAACCCGGAATAAATATATGTTTCTAAGTCATGAGTGTTATTTCGCTTGTTTGTATATAATGTATAATTTCTTTTTGGGATCTATGACAAAAGATTTAAAAATTGTAAATTTGTCAATCTGTGAACATATCCCGTTAAAGGCGCTGATAAGGTATACGTTAAACATAACAGCTTTGATTGGAAGATTGTATATATATACGACTTAAACAAATACCAAAATAGGCAATAAGATAATCGTTTCATTTGTTCAGTCTAATAGTGGGTACTTTCATATTTTGTGTGGCTTTAAGACACTTAAAAATACATTTTTTATTGGTTGCATACAACATTTCAAAACGATCGGTTGTGGATGTATCGTATTGTTTTCATTGTATTGTGTTATTTATTAAAAAGTGTAAAGCATTGCGTGAGAACAAGCAAGCGTAAAATAATTTGAAACGAATAAGAGGCATGTAGTTCAAACAAGAAAAATATTAAAACCTTCTATTGATTATTTGTGCAAATAAATGTCGGGCAGACCAATTGTGTAAAACTTATATCTATATTGTAACCAACTATATCCGACACAGTTTCTGTACATGCACAAATGCTCAACCCTATCATCATCATTATTATCATCATCATCATCTTTGTCATCGTTATCATTAATATAATTATCATTATCAACATCATTCTCGATCAATATTATCATCATTTTTATTATCATCATCATCGTATTCCTCCTGAACTTTCTCATCATGATTGTCGTCATCATCACAACCACCACCACCATCATCATCATCATCATCGTCATCATCGTCATCATCTACACCATATTATTATCAACAACATCATTCTCGATCGATATGATAATCATCTTCATGATCATTATCATCATCGTATTCCTCTTCAACTTCCTCATCATGAGTATCGTCATGACCCCCACCCCCATCATCAACATCAACATCAGCACACACCCACAGCAGCAGCACCAGCAGCAGCATCCTCTTTATATTCCTCCTCCTCTTTTCCCTCATGCTTATTTTCACCATCACCATTGGCATCCACAATGACTCACAGCGTGCGTTGCCAATGTGTCGATAACCAACTTTCTCGATAACACTTGAGCTGCTAAAGCGTTAATTTAATTTGCACTACACAAATAAATGCGTTCAAAAGATCAAATGGTAATGCGCCCTAAACCGATATAAGCCAATTTAAAATCAGTAGCGGTATTTTTATATTTTTGTAAATGAAATATTGTGGGCAAATATTTCTGGTGTTCACAACCCATCCTTTAGGTTCGGGTTCAATCGTATCCTCTTTAGAACTTGAATGAGAAGATTTAGTGGTTTATATTTTATGTATGCTATAAATTATCTTAACGGTTACGGGCGTGAGCATCTGGCTTAGTCACACTCACATAAAATTGACATTGTTGTTTTGTAGATATACATATGGAACGTATTTTACAGATCGTTGAATCAAAACATATTCTTTGCTGATATTTTACGTAATTGTATGGACATTGAATGTCTATTTAAAATATATATGCTATAAATGATTTAATACTTTTATTAAATACTTAAACTAGTGTAAATTTTACTGTAACACGATTTAATATTCAATTATTTATTAACTGAATTATATATTTTGTTGAACTACATTTTAATGGGCCGTAAATAAAATGTGTGCAAAAACTGCAAACTGCAAGATTGTTATCTTACTTATTAAAAAAAAAAAAAAAAAAAAATATATATATATAAATAAATAAAAAACAAGAAATGTATTGTTTAATAAGTAAGATAATAACAATAATTATCGCACGAACACAAACGTGTTTACGCGATAATTATTATTATTATCTTACTTATTAAAATATTTAATATTAATTAACTGCATACCTTTGCAGTGCATGGCAACGACTACTCCCCAAACGTATTTCACCAGTTAGACTGTACATATAGGAGTTTATTGGTAGTGTTTACATTAAATCATGTCGTAACGTGTCGTCCCGTATCAGCCTGTGCAGTCCGCTCAGGGCTAATCCGGGACGACACGTAAGACCTCCGGATCAAAAGGCTGACACGCTAACCACTCGGCCAGTCGGATTTATATTTGTGACCGTGTAATCTTTTCACTATGCAAGTTGTTCACATGTTTTCAACAATTTTAACCAAAACAACTAAAGTACTCCAAATTTTGGAAATTGTCAATTCGCCAATCTGTGAATATCTCACTTTAAGTTATACGACCGACAGACAGACAAACATTTTATTCAAGACCCGCACATATTACATCGTCTAAACACATACATTTACACCTATAATGTCAACGTTATTTTGAATAAAACACATTGATATAACATAGCAAGAAAAAGTAAAACAAATACAAACAGTATTTGAATATTATAAATATAAAGCAAATAGAAAAATTAAGTGGAGATGAGCATATTATATCTGTATATTTAAATTTGCAGAACGTATAGACCTATGCTAAAAATGTTATACAAATAGTATTCATATGTTATAAATAGGAAACAAACAGAACATTTAATTGGCGATGAGCATATTACACCTGGGCATTTAAATTGCAGAGCGGATATACGCAATCTGGACCTCTGTCAGTGACAATTCTTTGTTAGATGCATGGTTTGCAGTTGTACACGGACCCGGGATAATGTTTATGGACACTTTTAAACAAATTCGCAGTGTTCTCTTGAATGAAAAGATAAAGGGAACATGTTCAATGCTACTGAAAAATGACAATAGGTTCGCATGTAATTTATTGCAGTAACTATTGAATCTATAATACTTCGAAGGGTTCGTTCGGATCAGATATTGAAATATCATAAGGCACACAATGCCATTCATTTGTTCACTTTTGTCAGATATTACTTGACAACCAGAGACCTTTGGCTTAATTAATCAATACTTACTGCTGCTGAAACTTTGGAACATTATAGCGTTACGGCAATTATATTTACATTTTCGTTTCAAATCTGATAAAAGCGATTAATTATTGATTAGTACGATCGCACACACTAACTGACTATCAGACTGTCCGTTCATAAAACACTGAACTATCTCGCAGTCAGTTTTAAGGCTCCGCGCCAGTGTTATAACAAGTTTAACATTGATTAACTCTTTCATAGTTTGTTTGACTGCTGCCAATTAAACAAAAGATCGAAGCCCGTTTTATCGGACCGCTTAATAGAACGTTGTATGCCTAAATCTGACCCGTTTTGTGCCCATATCCACCTTTCTAAGATCAGTTCTATTCGCGATACGCTATTACGCTCAAAGTCGAAAACGCAGAAAAAAGAAAATTAGAAACCCATGCTGTCAGCCTTTCGCAAATGCAAGTCGGAATCGAATTGGAATGTAAACAGCAACGGATAAAAGCGATCGTGGCGCGCTTTCAAATTCAAATGAAGTTCTTTTGTGGGCCATTGTCGAAGATTACACTCCCGTTGAACGGTAGATAGCTTGTTGGCAACCCGACCGCGGTAGAAGCGTTACCTATACTGTGCAGTGGAATGGATTAAATCTTGACGAGCTTATATTATTTGGATATATGTTAACTTCTCTGCAAAACCATGACCTCTTGATATACAATTACTGTTATTCTTGTTTCGGTTGTTTTGTTTTTGTCTTGAACGGAATACATTTTGGAGTTACTGATCTTTCTATAAACGGTAGCGATGCCCAAGTTGGGGAGACGGGTAAGGAAATAAGTAGTATTATAAATATGTATCGGATAAAGCTGAGTAGTTCATTGAAAGATGGATAAAACAAATGTTGACACCCGTTGATAAGAAATTTATCTTTATTAGTCGAGCAATAGGTTAAGACGATTATAGGCGACTAGCTGATTTTAATCTCAAAGGTATATTTGTTTGTAGTGTGGCATACTTCACAGGTAGTAATACATATATAATAAACGCTTTAAAGGGTATTATAATGCTTGTACGTAAATGTTGAATGACAGGCCAAATTTGGAAGCTTTATTATGTTGAAAAGACTGAATACGTATAATGATCTGTGAAGAAGACTTTGATGGCAAGTGTATTTTCACAGAAGTTTGACAATTTTGGAATTTATATTTTTTTTAGATTTACTACAATGATAACATAGGAAAACGTAGTGTTTTGCCAGTGATTGATGTTTAAAAAATAATAATTTTACCATTGTTATAAATTTACACGCATATCAAAGAGATCAAAACTAATAATAATTATACTTATTGACCTATAATTCGGTATGTCCACCCGTTATCACTATGGATTTTTGAAGTGTCTAAACTAAAGAAAGACTGGCGAACTAGTTCGCACAGTTTTGTTTTGTTTATTGTCAATTATTTAAGATCGCTATTTTGGTTTGTCAATTATTCATGATCGCTATTTTAGTTGGTTTATGTCCCGTGAAGAGTAAAGTGATAGCGTATCAAACAATACAATATCAGAGATCGAATGATCAGGCTTTATACCGTATTAGAGTTTTAGGTGTCTTTTATTGCAGTAAACTGTTTACATATATCTTTAAATCGAAAGGCTTTCTTCAGGGTCATTTTTGAACAATCCGAGTATCAGTTTCGTCCTTTTTATATGAAGGTTATTTATTTTGATTTTCTATCTCGCTCTTCTGCTAAGGGCAGAAAGTTCGAAGAAATTACTCTTCTAAAGTCATGTTTATTATAATATTTAATATCTCAATAAACTTTGTATTGAAGAGGCATTTATATTTAAAAAATGTTACGGGGTGAACTATTGTTCAACTTCCAACATTTTTAGTGATAGGTGTGACATTTACTTCGATACTCTTTCCTTATTAGTTTCTAGATTTTCAAGAATTTTAAATTTACACTATTACATTACATACTTTGAGTTATTATAATAACGTGCCTTAAATTTTCATTTTCAAAATCTACCAAAGTAAACTGCACCCAATTGAGTCAAAGAAAGGAGGTAAAACATGTGTCAACAGGCCAGACCAATGCTTACATTTTTCTATAATCCATTATGGGAGCATTAGCTACCCAACTGGTATTAAGCATCAATTTATCTTTATTGAAATCGAAAGGAACGCGCTACATTGAGTTCATAAACGCCGAAATGGTCCCAATGCGTAAAGCTCTTGATATCAGCTGAATTTAGAAATGCTTAGGGATTATCAACCCGCTTTTGACACTGTGGATAGTTGACAAATATGCAAAATCCCATCGATACCGTAGTTTTCATAAACAATTAACGGTGTATATATATTTAACTTAGTATAGCTGTTCAAATAAGGAGTTTGGGTTCTAAATATTGAACACTTTATTTTTTAAGAATATTGGCAATTGCCCATTTACAAATAGAAATGCAGGTGAAAGAATAATAGTAACTTTTCTGATTAAGGCACAGCGAAGTCTGTGTAAAATTTACTACTTCATACAGGATTTGTTGGAGAAATCGTCTTCTCAATGAAGACCAAGAATGATATACAAATGGAACAATACTTACTTTATTTGTTTAAAAAGCAGAACCTTTAAAGTCGTGTTATGTACGATCATGTCGATTTAAATTTGCTATGTTTACCATTGAATATTAAAGCCACAATATTGTATTACATACCGTTTATAATAAATTGAATGCGTAAATATTTCAAATTGATTTATTCATGAACTTGAGTTATCATTTATACATGGACTTTTTAATCCACTTTGTTATCTGTGTTATCGATTATAACCATTATTTAAAATAGACGATTTTTAACTCATGTTTTAAATAGCTATTTTGTTTAAACTCGATGTATATAAAACATGTACTCCGTTTGTCTGATGCTTTTTACAGTATGCACCTATTGACGACTTTAAGAAGGAAGTTTGTTCGTAAAGTAATTTTACTATCTTCATGGAAGAGTAGGCATTGATTAAAGGTATCTTCCTAAATATATGCCCTCATATGTGGATTAGTAGGCATTGATTAAAAGTATCTTCCTAAATATATGCCCTCATATGTGGAATAGTACGCATTGATTAAAAGTATCTTACTAAATATATGCCGTCATAAAAAGTATCTTCCTAAATATATGCCCTCATATAAAGTATCTTCCTAAATATATGCCCTCATATAAAGTATCTTCCTAAATATATGCCCTCATATAAAGTATCTTCCTAAATATATGCCCCCATAAAAAGTATCTACCTGAATATATGCCCTCATATAAAGTATCTTCCTAAATATATGCCCTCATATAAAGTATCTTCCTAAATATATGCCCTCATATAAAGTATCTTCCTAAATATATGCCCTCATATAAAGTATCTTCCTAAATATATGCCCTCATATGTCATATGATTGTCATTGCCCCCTCCTTTTCTTTCACAGAGTTTAGAGCCAATACGTTTATTTCAACGAATACAATGCTGTTATACTGTTATACTTTTATGTCCTGTTTTAATGTTATTTTTTATTAACATTCTATTTTGCGGAGAAAGTTTTTGTATGTATGGGTTATAAATTCAACCCATTCTTTTGTGAGAACTGCTAATATATGTTTTAATGCAAATAGCAATTCAATTCAGTAATCATAATAAAGCAGCTATCCACCGGGGGGTAGGCCATAAGCATTGAAATAAGAACTCCTAATCATGTTACGGGATGAGGTTATTGAACATTGAAAGGCAATAACAATTATACCGTGATTGACAGAGATTGGACACGTCCGTAGGTTTAAATAACCGTACGAAAGAGGTTGGTTTACTCTGGCATCAATAGGGGATATTAATGTTCTCTTTCATAGACTTTGATGATAAGTACACATGCATTTTAATTACACAGTCTGAATTAAACACATGTTAAATATTACTAAGCAGTTTTTATGTCAAAAACAAACACGCAAGAAATACATTGAAGTTGAATCCATATTAATACTACACTGAGGGAGGTTGAAGAGCCATATGTCAATGCATTGTATTCAAACATTGTCAGCAATTGGATTTGGTTTTTTCTGATAACTATCATGACATAAACATTGACACAGGAATGCAATTTGAGTGCTTGTGATTGGTTTACCTCTAAATTGAGCGTTGTCCTGGATACCTTTATGTCCGTGTAAGATTTTGACGTGTAAGCCTTTATCCTGTAACTAATCACAGTGTTACATACGGTGTAGTGGTAAACACCTCATATGAAAACTGTTTAAAGTTCGTTTTGATAAACATGCTCTTGTGTATATAGCAATGTTCCGACGATTCGGTGGATTGATTGGTGATAATGATTAATGTCATGGTATGTCATGCTATTTGAGTGCTCAGACCAGTTTGTAAAGAGCTGAAACGTTTGGTAGCCCATAACAACAGCGTTTGAGGTTGTGTTGATAAATATTGTACATGTATATAACAATTCACCGGCAATGTGATGCCATTGATGGGTTAAAGTACCAATGCCCAGATCGCGATCGGTTAATGACCTGAGTGTCGTGTGAGTAACAAGGTCCGTTTGTGCAGACCTGAAACGTTCCTTAGTTCTGTAACACTAGTCTATGAATATTCGGTCTTTTTCATATTTTTGTGGTTTTGTATACAATAACAATAACTGTCCCAATTATACAATATAATACAACGTTATAACGTATACAACCGTAATCTTGTTGATCTTTTTCATATATCTGTAATTTCGTATACAGTAATAATAATTGTTCAAATAATACAATGTAGTACACGTTATAACGTAAAAACCGTAATCTTGCATGTACGTGTCCGACCTTAAAGTGAAACCTATTATGAAATTATACATATTCAATTAATTTATAGGCGGATTAGCCAGGTTCGTTGATTAATAGACCGTGAGTGAGTAAATAGTAATTTATGTGCTACAGAAGAAACTGGAGTTCAATTATTTATTCACAACTTCAAACGAAATGAAACAGTTCAATGATTGCATGAAGTGCACACCAACACTTTAAAGTTTTATTGTAAACGAATGCAATATGATCAATCTACACCTTCAGAAGCTTAAACGTGGGTTATGCATCAGATAATAAACTCATATGGGAGTTGGTGTTGGCGTGTAATGTCTGAGTTTTTGTTGGCGTGTTGGCGTGACATAAAATATTAAGTCCCCTTGTTGTGCTATGAATGACTGTGCTAGTTAAAAAAAAAGTTGTAATATGACCTTAGAAATCGATTTGCAGTACGATGTGATATTTAAGTTTTACTGACGCTTACAGCGCGTGATTGAACTAGCTTAGCGTTATGCAAAACACAAATCAACCACAAGACTCGACAGCAAAACTTCACATTAATGCAACAGTAAATCAATTTATCTATGCATTTTTGTGCATTATTGACGAATCTGTATAATATCCCATCGATAGCTAACGATTTGTTCCCGCTATAGGTATGTCCGTGAATATATTAATGTAAAATAGACAGTTGACGTCCCACTAATGCTCGACACATTAATTCCCACTAGTGCATATTTTTGCGGTTGTGGAAAAAACCTTGTGCTCACATTTGATTTCTGTTTTTTTTTTTTTTTAAAGATGCTTTACTTAACCTGTCATCATTGCTAATGCACCAGGGGACAATATGGCATTTTTATAAATACATCTAATTAGAACGAATTGACGTTGGCCCGACGACGGCAAACTGTGTTAAATCAGCAGTTCAGAAATATGTAATAAAAATAAAACTTTGCAGAAATCGTTTCTAATGGAGATCTTACCGATCAAAATACAAAAACACCGCATTGAAATCGATAAAGTAATAACCTTTTCTTAACTTTTTATCGTATAGTTTCTGTATGCAATACCTTGTGATGCCTCTGAAGTGAATCAGCATGTACATTAGTGTGTATTCCGTTCGTACCAAGAGGTTTCGTTCATAGACATTATAAAATGCCTTTTGTAAATAAGAAATGGTTTTCAGTCAAGTAAACGTCATAGAACTAATGCCAATTTAAGATGTATGGAATTATATTCAATGGACTGCGAATTTAAGTTTGCACATACGTAACAAACAATTGTTGTAGGGATTGCATCATTTCACTAGTGTTGCATACGTTTTGGTATTATAATGTCCTTTTTGACCGATATTTCATGGCGTTTAAGCGTTCAATATCTTATTCTTACACTGTCTTGTTGCTTGAATTACTACATGCTACATGCAGCATGCTAACATTCTACGCATGCAACTATCCCAAATTCACAATAGTTTCGCAGTTCTTTTAATTTTAGTTAATGCGAGTTTGTCCTCTGTACCTTTGGACGTAAATCAAATGCCCTAAAGTGATTTCTTGCTGCATTATTTACAGCATATATCATATGCATACAATAGGTGTTTGTAAACAGTCGATATGAACCAGTGAACAATCACATAAAATAACTATAAATGAAATATTAACGGTAAATAAAGAAAGTCAAATAATTTAGCATCATATTTAATTTTTATATAATGCTAATTGTCCTTCAAACAACAGAACTATTCCACTGACATATCATTGACTTATCAAGTTCAAAGTACCAGACACCATTTTATATGCCGCTTTAAACGGAGTGTTAATTGTTACACGTAATGTCCCTTTAATCATGGTAAGTGAGTTATTGAAATACCAGTGTTTGAATTTTCTTCGGTATAGAACAGGTATATTAAATATTATATATAAAATGCTTTTGAATTAAGATCTTTTTGATCATTTACCGTTAATAAATAAATTTGCATATTTAATATGCATTAACCACATAAAATGCGTTAGAACATTCAACAATTGCTCGTGCATTCAAGGTTAGTTTTTATGGACGTGCATATGAAGATTTAATCAGTTTTATATTTGGTCGCTAGTTCTTACTCTTGACATTACGTTAAACATATTTATCATTCCTAATACTTTGGTTTGATAAGAGAATATGCCAGTCTGATTTTAAGGTGATATGACAGTTTGATTTACTTCCTAATCAAACAGATCATGTGTTACACTGTTACATCTTTTAACATGAAATACTAGATGTTGAACTTCAGGGAAACACATGGTGATTTGATGTCCAATATGTAAGAATGTTCAAAGTGATTTTGTTAAATCTGTATTTTTTATGTGATACATGTTAGGTTCGTGAAATTCGCGTATTAAGTTGAATTAAGTTACATTTGAATGTTACGTGTAATTCTAAAATGCTTCATAAAAATAAAATATACATAATAAAGTATTTAATTTACGGAGCCATATGCTTCATGAGGTATTAGATGTTTTTATGTAAAGAGTATTGATATTAGCTTTTTTTTCAATTTTTGCCTTAAAAGGTAAGCAGATAAAGCGGTAAATGCAATTAATAAAGTGTATAGCAATGACTGATTTTGTAGGTTTTGAATACAACAGACATTAATGATATCTTCGCGCTGATTACTTGCGTACATCTTTTTGTGTAAACTAATCTATTAACATTTATTTGAAACCATTGCAATATATAACGTAACCTAGGTGCACATTTGCTATGCTAAACGAAATAGTGCTTTCTCCATAGGTATTCTAATGACCAAAATGACGTTATAAATTCATTCCAAACACACAGAAACGCTCGGTGGCAGCTGGGAACGCAACTGTGTGCTTTGTTATACCATCCATTAATATATTTAGGGAATCATCTATATACGATATAAAGTAGTTACCCTTCAGGGTGTCACGTAGTTTGCGTAGTTTGCATCAAGCTGCGTTTCAAATCTGCCATTGAGCACAGATCAGAAACGCATACCACCATTCGCAAAGATCAAACAATCATTCATCATTTATCAAACGAGAATGTATCAATTCGTACTTAAGCTTGTCGTGAGCATTGCACGTAAAGATTACTGTATAGCTATACAACGAGTACGATAAATACTCTGATATATATAATAGTATAAAAAAGTAAGAGGGACATAAGCATGCATTTGTTCTTCAAATAATTTGGTTTTTTGAAGAAGAAAAAACAAACAACAACAACACTCTTTAATGATGGTTACTATTTTTTATGTTCACCGGTGTATAAGCTCTTAAAGGTTCTTTATATATACATTGTTTAGTGTTCATAATAATAAGATACCAAATACCTTGTAGTTGTTTACAAAGCATTAAATACGTCAATGTGCAGGCTATATCATTATTGGATAATCGCAATTAAAGTGCACAGAAATCTTATCTTGTTGATATCGATAAATAAACCAATATTTGATGATTACATGGTTCCAACCTTTGCAAAGCGAGACATGTTTAGATGTTATTTAATCGAGATAGCACGTTCTGTGCTTCGTTCTGTTGCTCCCCAAGGTTTTTCACTTTAACATTGACACACGTCACTATATCAGAGGCATCGGGTATCGAATGCCAGGGTTGTGGCGTCTAAAGCACCGGGAAAAGTGCATACAAACACCACGGCGCGCAGAAGCCAAACTACACACGTAATCGTCTTTGCAAGCTAATCCCGGTCTGACTGCTTAGATAAATTGGTCGTTGGCTCGAAAGTGGCAATTGACTGGGTATACAGGTCGCATATCCTAACGTCTGAACTTTGTCCTAGTGCATTGAACACTGTTCAGTGTTCGTTCAACTGACGAACGTTTACAAATCAAAGTAACAATATATTTCTTTTTTAAATGTTAAAAGTAAATAACATTGCAGATGAACCAGAAATTAAAACACGCGAAGTAATTACGCATATTCATTTTGGCAAGTGGCAAATTGCATTCACATTAACGCTGAGTATATTATTCAAAAAAACTTTGGGATCTCCGTCATAAATTTTACTTTGATTCCTTCAACATCACAGTATTTTGCCATGTTCACGTCCAGTATCCATAGCTGTCAGTCACACTTGAAAAATGACATAGCGCCTTATAATCCAGTTAATTCACTTAATACCGACAGACATGCCCCACGCGCAAGTTTATACTTACTGAACTTGATAACAATCAGTCTGCTCGTCTTAGAAGACAAGAAGACTCTCCAGTCTTAAATTGAAAATCAACCACAATATAGTACGTATTCGCTACCTCTGCCTTAAAGAATTGGTGGTATTGAACCAATGGCACGAAGGCTTCCTTTTTATACAATCCAACGACCCACTGAGAGGCTTCTAAACAATCACGTTAGGCAACTAAAAGTCGTCTGTGTAAATTTGAAGGTAACGTATAATAACGAACACATTGATACGATGCACTTTATTCGCATCATTAAAATACGATTCACACCTAAGGCTGTGTGTAAGTATGTACTTTTATCTGCCATTGAAGTGTTTGAATAGAGTGGTCATTAATATCAAATGTCGTCTGAAGTAATTTGGACGTAGTGGCTTATTGACAACAACGTATTTTATCGACGAGTATGACTATTGATCATGGACATTTTTAGTAAACAATTTTTTTATATTTTGAATGAAAAGAAAACAATCAAGAAAAAATCAAAATAGATCGTATCAGACCCCATTTTCACGTTTTATGTCACCACAACACATAACTGACACTAACGAACTAATGGATATGTTACTTTCACATATCCATTTACACTTCTTAAATAAAACTAAATACACTTTGCCTAACATTTGAAATGATCTTGATAATTGCGAATAGGAGTCTGACCATAAAATATCAGAGTCAATACATCTTGTTTCAGAAAATCCTCTTGTAAATGAAGATTAATTCAGTGATTTCAACAAAATAAAAATACGCTGTTGAAGTGTTCTGGTTTGAACTTTATACGAATAATTTAATTCAACATATCTCGGTAAGATACTTACCATTATTTATTTCAGGACTTTCAAAAATTATATTTGATCCGGACACTTGTTACCGATCACATCCTATGTATTATAAGTTGTTTTTCATCAATAGTCAGACCGTTGTACAAAGCATTAATTTTGTGAAACACTAATGATAAGTGAATAAGGACATACTAACACTTGTAAGGTTGGTATTGCACTGAAAGTACGTAAGCACACAGAGAACGTGGTATGTCCTAACAGGGATACCATGGTTGCGAAAATTTACGTGAACCTTGTGGTATAAAAATCAAAGCATCGGATATTTCGATCTTAGCCTAAGGCTTAGTTAAATATCAAAGTATTGCATGCCAAGAGATTGATAGCATTATATTTACGCACGTACAAGAGAACCTCTACCACGTGACAGCTGAGCCGTTAGTGATTCCGAAGGGTATTACATGTTTACACCTGACTACGATATGGGAAGTGAAATAGAACTTGCTGATCATGACGGAATTAGACTTAGATTTCCCTCTTATGATGTTAATAAGGGTCTTTCTGCTGATGAAGCCGCTGGCGTTTTATATCTTTCAAATGAAGAAAATACTTGCCAAATGCACATGTACTGTGAAGATACATATTGGCGGGGGACATTGTTTTAAAATAATAGTAGAATACTAACTGTTTTCTCTTACATTGCAACATTTCAAGGGTCCTAATTTTGACACAATGGTAGAAATGCTTACATAAATAGGTGCAACTATATGCAATGTTTTTTATTCTTAACAGAATGACACGATTAACAGAATAACTTTTCTGATGATAGTGTATACAATTGTTTAAATAGTGTGATGCACATTTACGACTTTGTAATATTTTGTTTTATGGGAAATGTGAATCGGTGAACGGTGATATTAAAATGCTGAAAGAAATGCATCTGTCAATATAGCAATAAACGAACATTTCAAAACATATCAACATTGAGACAATGGTAGAAATGTTTACATTAATATGTACAACTGTATGCAATGTTTTTTATTCTTAACAGAAAGACACTACTAACTGTTCTGATGATAGATATGCAATTGTTTAAATAGTGTGATGCATTTTTATTACTTTTTAATGTTTTTATGGGGAATGTGACTCAGTGAACGGTGATATAAAAATGCTGAAAGAAATGCTTCTATTAATAAAGCAATCAAAGAACATTCCAATTGCGGAACAACAACATTAAACAAACACACAAAAGTACAGAATCAAACAGAATTGAAATACACATCGATGAAAGTATTCACTGAATTTATGCCTAAATCATTAAATGGTGAAATTTGCAAATCTGGCGTAAGCTGAAATAGCGAGAATTCGTGTTATTTATGCATAACCACTTTTCTTTTGACGTTCTTCTGTTAGATCGAAAAATGCGACCGATACTGATATCAAATACAAGTTATTAATGAGGAAATGTTAACCACGGGAAAAACGCTCAGTTTGTTTAAGGATGTAAAAGGGATTTGAAAAGCCGCATGAGCTTGTGGTAAATCCATTTAATGCGTATGTTTTGAACCCCATCACCTTCACCTCTACGTTACTATTTTGCGTTTATACGAAAAGTCAAGCCAACGATATATTAGAATATTGGAAAACTGATAGGTTCATCCGTACTTGAAATAATATGAATTAAATACTGTTCGGACATGAAAAGCAGTTCCAATTAATAGTGTATAAATATTAATATATAAAACCAGTGAATGGTATAAATATAGTTATACATTAATAAAACATCTAATGACATACTTTTCACAATTCATATCCGTTGTAAAACATCTTAAAGAGTCGTTTGGTTTTCTGATGTCGTTAAGAGCTCTACCCAGTTATAATAATTGTGTTTGTTTCATGTCTGCCGTGTTTTCTGTGTTGTGGACGACGTTGTTTAAGTAACTGCCTCTAGCTATAAAAGAAGGACCTGTTTAATACGTGGTTTGCAGTTGTTGATATAGCTGGAAGAAGGACCTGTTTAATAGGTGGTTTGCAATTGTTGATATAGCTGGATTTTCATAGCTTTCTACACGTTTTTGCATTGATTTATTTTCAGTATAGCTCTCACACAGGTACTAGAAAAGGCCTTGTCGATTTGAGCCATTGAAATTGTATGAAACTTAACATGTTACCAGACCATTATATACGTTTATTTATACGTATTTAGTACCACGCTTCGGCCTATAGTCGATGGGCTCCATAAGGCTCTTATGACAATCATTTGTAAACAGCTTATTCATGCTTTTGGTTTCTAATACTTGTTCGTATTTTTAACTAAATGTATCATTCTGGTTGCTACAACTCTCGATTGGATAAATTTGGTAGACTGACAGTATTTAAGATATAATGTATCATGGTATATCACTGGTAAATTCAAATTTAATTTTCATATGTTATCAGGATCATGATGTTCCTATCTGTCAATAGTTCCAATTTGAATATAATATCGGCCTAAACAACTCAATTATTCAATCATTTTTTTAGATTTCTATTTTATGTGTATTCAAATGTCTTCTTAAGCAATGTCATGATCACTGATAGACATCTTATTTGAGACTAAGCGAATGTAGGGTCAAATGTCTATAGATCTGATATTATTATTTATACCTCTTTGAAAATACAATCAAATGATTTCAATATAGTTTAAATTTCTGGTTTTAACCGTTTATGTTTAAATGTGAGTAACATTGGCAGTTTATGTATAGATATAGGCTTATATGCCGTCTAATTTAAAAATCGCCGGTAATTTTAGTTTGTTATTAAACCATTAAACCAAACCCATTTGTACGGTTTTAAAGTGGTGTATATTCTTCACTTTTATAATTGATTTTATCCCTTCTGATTTGTTCCATGCAACGGATTCTATATCTCCTGTTTTACAACAGTATGTGCCTTGCTCATGAATTGTGTTTGTGCCCCGAAGGAGGGCATATAGTAGTCACACCGTCCGTCCGTGGGTGGGTGGGTTGTTGGGTGGGTTGGTCCATCCGTCCAGATTTCGTTGCCGCTCGGTAACTTTTTAATGCCTGGTTGGATTTAAATATAACTTCAGATTTCCATGCAACGTATCTGTATGTCCTGTTTTACAACAGTATGTGCCTTGCTCATGATTGTTTTTATGTCCCCGAAGGAAGGCATGTAGTAGTCACACCGTCCGTGGGTGGGTGGGTTGTTAGGTGGTTGGTCCGTACGTCCAGATTTCGTTACCGCTCTGTAACTTTTTAATGCCTGGTTGGATTTTAATATAACTGCAGATTATTATTCCCCATGACCAGACGATGTGTCGCGTACAATTCCCATGGTCCTTGGTCAAAGGTAAAGGTCACAATTCAAGGTCATATTCATGCATTTTTGTTTTCGCTCTATGACTTCTAAATGCCTGGAAGAGTTTTAATATAATTTTAATTAGTATGTGTCGCATACAACTTCCATGCTCGTCGGTCAAAGGTCAAGAGCACAATTTATGGTCAAACGACATGAATTTTCGTATCCACTCCATAACGTATGAACGCTTGGAAGGAATTTTATATAATTCTAGATTATTATTCTTCATGACCAGAAGATGTGTCGTGTACAACACATATGCTCGTCGGTCCAAGGTCAAGGTAACACTTCAAGGTCAAAAGTCAAGGATTTTTCGTTTCCGCTCTGTAACTTCTTAACGTCCAGAAGGAATTTAATATAACTTCAGATTATTTTTTCCCATGACCAGACGATGCATACCACTAACATGCTCCTCGGTGAAGGTCTGTGGGTCCAAGGTTACACTAAATGGTCATATATTAGAATGAACCTTTTGTAGGAAGCATCATTTTTGCAAGCATGTAAGGAATGTAATAACTTGCTGGGAATGAAGATCATTAGGAGGCAGTGTGTCACACACAGCAAACAGCTCTGTTGCTGAAATCTCAGATATTTGTCCAAGGCATAATATTGTACATTGTGTCGCCTTCCTCTGACAAGCATGTGCTTCGGGGGCATACGTCACATCCTGTGACAAGCCGTGTTCCATTCAATTACTTCCTTTATCTATGGTGTTGCTTCATTACTTATAGATTCCATAGAGTATCATCCTTCTCAGTTTTCATTTAATTGTGATGACATAGTTTTTGTTATTTCAAGTATGCCAAAGGCTTTGTTAACCTTTAAAAATCGAATACAACAAATAAAATCAGAGGTGACGATCAATTTGAAAAAGTACAGATCCCATAGAAGTTTCACAATAGATGGAAAATGGATTATTTACAGAGATATTACGATATTGATGTGTCTGTTTTGAATAATAAAAGTGCATTAAACTGTTGCGGTGAAGTATTTCACCCATTCGTCATTTACAAAGCATGGATGACAATGTCCGTGGAATCAATGAGCAAAATGAATGGAGCCAGATATCATCGTCTATTTATTGAGAATAATTGAAGACAATACATTATGGTTGATCATCTTCGCGCGATTATTTGCTGTGTCAGATGAAATAATTTTTGAGATTTCATAATTTGATATGGTTGAATGTACATTTGTGGATGATTGATTGTCACACGTGTAGGTTGGAAATCAAATTTACTTATTTTCAGTTTGCCTTGATTTGTTAGCTTGAGCCAATTGGATAACTTATACAATTAAAAAAAAAATCAAATAAATGCTATTTAGAGATTGAAAACATATTTACTTACAATTATGTATACGTCTGCGGTTTATGCGGCACATTTAAATAGATGCTGTTATGAAAAATGTCATTTTCCTTGTCTGCTTTTGAAATACGACCTTTTGCATAATTTATTCTTGCATCTCGACCTCAATTTTCAAACCCATATTTTAAACTTATAACATTGAATATTAAATGCAGCCTTTATCATATGAATGCATCAGTAAACTAATTTGTAATGTATGTCTACAAAAATATTTACTCTCGTTTCATTTTGTTTCGTTTCTTTAGTGTCAAAACAGTATGTAAACAGATCAGTTTCCTTAAGACCGAATCTGTGTGTGTCATGTTATAACATTACAGGTTATAGCTAAGTAAAACTGAAAGCTTATTCAAACAACTCTAACTGTTAATCGCCAAATATTTGCACTTCAGCTAGCGAATCCCACCCTTGATCCGTATCTCCCTTAATATGTTTACTTGGTCACAAAACTTTCAATGCTCTTCTGTTCTTAATATTTCATATTTCCGTACGCAATTATATTCGTAATTTGAATGTGGAAACATTTACGAGTTGAATGGCATTGACTCACGGTGTGTGGATTTTTTTCGATCAGGCCGATAACGTTGAGAAAACTTTAAATATAGTCTAGTTATGAATGTGTTTAACGGGTATCAGAGATTCGCCTTTCATGCAAGAAGATTGAATTGTGTGGTTTTTAGAATTCTGCTTTTTGTGAGAGGTATACATATAAACACATCATGGCGTGGGTTTGGCCACAAACACCGGTCAAGCAGAAGGTACAGTTATTTTTAATTACTGTTTTCATTATTCCTTAAGAGCTTAAATTCGTACTGAAGAACGTGTAACCAAAACAGTGCATTTTGTTGTTTTAATACACTGACTGGGTTTCGAATATTATTATTTCGTAAGTATAGGTATTAATGTAAATGCAATTCATATTCCATCGGTCTGTAAGTAAACCGACTATTGTCATGACTGTGTCATGACGTTCCTATAGCAACGTGATTTATATTGAAAAAGACATTAAATTATGATTTTGAACAACCTTTTGTGACAATGTTATATATAATATTTAAAAGTCATTGGAAATAACTTTCTCACATATCAATTAAAACTGTAAAAGCCATCATGTACGACAATTATTTGAGAAAACTAGTTCTACAAGAAGTCTTTACAAATCTTGTGAACAGCAACCGTTTTAAAGTGGCTTTTATATATCTATATGTTGTTCATCGCGTTGTGTTTTAGTACACGATGAAAGAGCTGTGATCTATAAAGATGAATGAAACAATAGTGTTAAAGGGTGGTTATATAAAGTGATCTATACAGATGAATGAAACAATAGTGTTAAAGGGTGGTTATATAAAGTGATCTATACAGATGAATGAAACAATAGTGTTAAAGGGTGGTTATATAAAGTGATCTATACAGATGAATGAAACAATAGTGTTAAAGGGTGGTTATATAAAGTGATCTATAAAGATGAATGAAACAATAGTGTTAAAGGGTGGTTATATAAAGTGATCTATAAAGATGAATGAAACAATAGTGTGTTACAGGGTGGTTATATAAAGTGATCTATAAAGACGAATGAAACAATAGTGTGTTAAAGGGTGGTTATATAAAGTGATCTATAAAGATGAATGAAACAATAGAGCGTTATAGGGTGGTTATATAAAGTGATCTATAAAGATGAATGAAACAATAGAGTGTTAAAGGGTGGTTATATAAAGTGATCTATAAAGATGAATGAAACAATAGAGTGTTAAAGGGTGATAATACGCACCTGCTGATTATTCTAACCAACTATTTTACAGTTTTTTGTTTTTCAAATTAGTACTTGTTTGGTGTAAACCTTCTGGACGTGATGTTTTAAATTATCATGATACAGCTGCAGTTTCAGGATTTGTATTTTAACGTTATATATGTGTACTCTTAGACAGAGATACGATGGCGAACAAGTGACATGTGCGTTTTTTTTTTATTCGTGGCTACGACTTAATACCCCGTGGCCAGAAGTTTGTAAGACGTGGCCACGAGTTATTAAATCGTGGCCACGAGTTATTAAGTCATGACCACGAGTTTTTAAGTCTTGGCCAAGAGATATTATATTATGGCCACGACTTAATAACTCTGGCTACGAATTAAGAAGAACACACATGCCGCCTATGTGTCCGCGTACATACAGCCTAATGTATTTTGAAAAACATGCTTATATAAGTCTATTTAAATACATCAATAAAATCCCTGTTGAGGTACACACTTTGCAAGTCCAATAATCAAACCGAATCTTCTTCAAATGAGCACCAGTGTCAAACATGTCAGTCATTGAAAATAAATACCTAGCTAATTATGACGGTAAAGTCATTTCTTCACGAAATTAAATTTAAATAACTCCATTATACCCTGTTTTATGAATACAATGATTCATAAGTTAACCAGTTTCAATTACAATTTTGGGACGAACGTGTCCAGAATGTACAATATTGTTTTCAACACTGAAATTACTCGTGTCATCAGTATCATACGATGGACAATAACTATATGTATGGATACCAATAACGATAATATAATATAGAATTTAGGGAAAACACCCTTTAAAACAATATGTAAAATATTATGTTGTATTATGTTCGCACTTAAATACGATAAATAATAACCATGCATTTGTTCAATTCATTTATAGTCGATTTGTAAAGACGAATTTTACAATTACGCCTAATAATATTGACAACATATGAAGCCTACTACTAGTACGTCTTATGAATATATATGAAATAGACTTATGAATTATTTTGAAGCTGTATGTACGTGATAAAGTTGGTTATCTCTGAATACAACGTGATTGGCATGTATACATGACGTCGCGTCAGATATTGGCGTACATTTGAAAAACACCCTACGTGATATGCTGTTTGCGAAGGCAGCCGTTTTATTTGTAATAGGATTGAAACAATATTGGTATCACAAGAAAGATCAAACATTGCACTTTCTGAATGGACATCATTCATTGGGAAAATACTATTTTAAAGTTGATGGAACGGAATAAAATCGGCTAACATCAATTCAACGTGCGGGTGAGATGTAACATAGCACGCGTGTTCAGTAAACTAAAATTGTAATTTTCGCCTAAATATAAATACTTTTATCTGAGAAAATACTTAAAAGCAAATTTACGTCACTTTGAAAGTATAATAGAAAATTTATTTCGTTGAAGTCGCTGAAGAAGTTTATAAAATATAATTAGGTATATCTGTGGTAAAAAGGTAAGATTTTATTTTCTTTAAAACATATTTTTCATTGATTCTAATTTATCCTGATAGGTGCGCAGAAAATTCGTCACTATTTGACCGGATCAAAAGTTCACTTACCTATCTTTTCTTTCATGTAAATTTCGTTTACATTGAATAAGGGTAAAAACGATACATTTTCTATAATTAAAGTCTAGTCGTGATGTAACACTTGCAAAGAACGTCATAAAATGTATATGCATGCATTTAATGAATCAGTTAATGTACATATACTTTAACCAAATAAATATATTTTAGACAAAAAATACTAGTTCACACCTCCGAGATCATAAAAATATTATTTTGTGTTTATTAACTTCTACGTTCATGCCAAAATAACGAAAATTCTAAATCTAGCCGTTTTGTAACTCTTAACGTTGAACGTTAATAACGCTCATTGTCGATTTGTGAACATAGAAATTAGCATGTATAATATAGATTAGGTAATGTGTTTGTGTATTTTTAGCCAAATTTCATTTCATCTGATCAAATTGGTGTATTTTAGGTTAACCTACCAGTGTATACAATGGTATTACGCTCTTATCAATTGGATCGTTAGACAATTACATATACATGTATTACTGAAGTTTTGACTGAATGTTTATGCTTTAGTTGGGATATTTACTTAAAATGTGACATACAGGAAATGCGTGTGTTCATTTTTATTTTACAAACTTGAAATGAGATTATACAATATCAAATTATTTTAAAATGTCATTTTACAAAGTGGCTGTAGTTGCGACGGGCCGTTCACGTATTAACACATATTAAAGGGAAATGATGCATTCTTTACACATGTACACAATTATTAATTGTGCCTCAAAAATGACTGATTTAAAACTGGAAATCGATAGCAGTTAAACATTTTATTTTAATATTAAATACACGGAGTGTCAATAAACATAGCGGGTTTAGAGGCAATGTCTAAATGAATAAATCTCTTTTAGAACTTGAAAGTTGATATGTCATTGCAGCTAAGCAGTGGGGAACGTAAGAATACTTGTAAGACAACGTGTTTTAAAAATGAATTTTATCTAACGTTCTCAATATTTGAACGTACACTCTTTTGAAAAGCACATACAATAAATGAACGTCATGTTACACAAATTTTACGCCAACATCTGACGCGACGTCACATTTATGCGTAAACAGTGTCACAAGAATAGCCATTGAATAGGACATGTAAGTGAAAAACAGTGTCAGATGAATCTGAATAGCCATTGAAATATTTTTGAATAAATATAAGCACATATACACAGACTTTTCAGCGCTGTTTAATAAAACATAATTGCCTGGCAATTTGTTAAGAGAATGTCAAAATGATTGTTATAATATTGTCGGTTGTCTGGATGTAAAGTAGGGCTAAAATTAAATAAACAAACACACTGTCAGGCTTTATGGTTCTACTCATTGATCGGTAATAACTGGTACACTACAAAGTAAAAACAAACGTCACTTTCGATTAAAGAGGATTTGAACAAGCTTTCGATTGGAATACTTGAATTAGAGTAAGTTTGAACTTGATCAAACATTGTTGGAAAGAAAATGAAAAGGAAGGCACTTACCTTGGTCCTTTTATCTTTTAAGAGTTGAATAAGAGGCATTGTCAGCTGCGAGGTGTGATAGTTGATACCAAATATTTAACAAATGTATGGTTTTTGGAATGGGATAATAGCAATATTTTACCAAGTTGTCAACTTCAAATCTACCGAGGCACATTGTTGACAACTTACCATACACATGATACGCACGACGCACGATGTTCGTTCTGACTTTCAATTTGAGCAAAGAAACGCTGAATAAACTATAATTCATCTATGTTATGATCTCAATACAACTTCGAACCCAGTCATTTATAATGTTCCAGCTAAAACTACACTAGGCACCATCGACATAAAGGCTCATCATTGAAGGTACGATACTATAATGCATTTGGAACGAAAATAGAACTACATTTTCGATGAGATAAATTGTAATATAAGAATTACATTTTCATTTTGTGTTCACATTGTCCACAGACGAAACTAAACTAAAGTTCTTCGTGTTTGATTAGGACTATCGTTCAGCTTTAAAATTCATTACGGTGAATATTCAGAATTATACAGTGTCTCCAAGATGTTCTGTATATAATTAAAACTAATCACTTGTATTTTGAGGATCAGTGCTTTTGTATAAAACAGTATCCAACATACAAAATGTTTTCTACAGAAGGTTATATACCACATATAAGCATAGACAAGCTATAGGAAGGCGGTTTTAAATGCTAAAACCAAATTTGAACATTTTCAGCTTTTGTGTGGCTCTAAACATGACAAATAACTTTTACACGTGGCCATGCATATACATACCAAAAAATCACAATCAAGAAAGCAATCTTTCAGACAGGCTCAGACACTAGCTTATTAATTCATATTCATATAGTTGATATGAAGCTCTTACAACAAGCGGAAAACACACAATTTGACATTTATCATACTTTGGGTCACACATTAAACGCAAAATGACCCAATTAATCATAGTTGTATTAGTATTCGATGAACCACTATGGTGTGTGTAAGGGTTAATGTCAATATATTTATCATTATGTGAGACAGTTTGAATGCTTATTTAAGTAACAAACTCACGTCGTCGCCATACAACTTCACAGCACGTATCAACAGCACTTTAATACACATTTTGTTAATTGCATAGCGGCATTGAAGTCATATTTGCAATGTCCGAACACTGTCTTGATGACTATAGCAACGACATGTTGTTTACCAACGAATATGCTGCCTGGAGAAAAATGCTTTTCTCTATGGATATGGTTGCTAGACATGAAATAACAGTTGGAATGATGTTTATCTCTGCGCGATTATGTTTATAATATTTAATGATACTCGTATAATGATATGCAATAATGGAATCAAATTCTTATCAAAATCTGTAATTATAAAAAAATATCATGTCATAAATATTACTTATACGATAATCAAAATAGTCAGAACGCAGTATGCAAAAGCAATAAATATAATATTACAACGCATACAACTGTAAAATAAAAATTATGTGCTTTCCTTAACAAAATTATGTGCAACCTGACCCTGAACAGACGAAAACTATGCGTAACTGAAAAACCTATCAATACTAAAATTATACTTTTCACCTTTAAATCACGATAAGTCTTCATTTAAATCAGCCTTGTTAAGATAATTTAACCTTTATCTTGATATAAAGAATTGGCCTGTTGTCATTTTGTTGTTCTTGGTGCTCATGGTTTAAGCGCCAGTGAATTAATTCTCCAATCTGTAGATAAATATTTATAAACGCTTACATAAGCGTATTCGTATTTAGCCATCGAGGGCTTGTGCTATCGCATTTTGCATAGGGGAGCAGCTATGTTTTCGAACAAGTCTTGACACTTGCTATTAACAAAGCATTTCACCCATGACTTGGATAATTTGACGCACTTGTGTCGATTATCGCTAAGGCCGCACTGTCATTATTATCCATATCAGTAATGCGATCCACCAATTTCTCCGGCTCTATGATAAATGTGAATTTGAACTGAAGTTTCTTCTTCGTCTACAAACATTACATGAATGGAACGAACAATACAAAGGCCTCGCAACGATTGACTTGACGACCTCAGTATATTTTTTGACAGGCAGTCTGATTAAAATCACATCCTATGATGTTATTAATAATAGGAAGACATACTAACAAACTTAGATTAGCATAATGTGCTGTCCGAGGCGACCCGGAGTTTTAGAGTAAGGATGTTTTCTGGAATACAATTCTAACAAAAGAGACGCTGCCTTTATTTTTTCTCTGTGTTGACCTTAAATGACCTAATTATAACTCATATTACCAATACTAAGAGCCTAAAGCAATTATATAATTTGTGGATTGTTACTCAGATATGGTTGTACAACGTTTTTTGTTTTATTATTCATTATGAACGTGCGGTAGCCGGGCCGTCAATAAGACTTCCTTCTCCACACAACGTTATATTATAAACGTAATGCTTATAAATTAGCGGCGTATACGTTTATGACAAATGATAGATGGTTGATGCTTATTTTTAATGAAACCTATAAATGGGGCACACATGCCTCTATCCAAATTCGAAGCACTAGCAAAGTTCTGTCTTTTCTCCAGAAATGACTGAAGCAATTTGTGTGTATTTTGGTCCAGACATTCTTTGCATATTCGTGTAGAGGAGTGCCCACAGTTCAATTTTAGCGAGGGTAGACGCATGTTGCAGGTTACCATGGACTTGTCTCTACATACAAGACGTTATGGTGTTCAGTGTTAGTATCACATGATTCGTGTGTACAAGATTAGAAAACACGAACCACGAGCCTATGAAAGTTGTTCACGTTTCGAGTGGTTCACGTTTTCGTGCCGAGTAAATTAACATATATTCATTCAATGCTTACTTAGTTTTCTATTTGTCCATCAAATGTTGTCTTTATTTTGAAAATCAGCGACAAAAAACATATTAAATGACACACGAAAACCATTAAATGACAACACAAACACAACAAATGGACGTCATAAGACTACGCGTGTTTGCTTTATTCCACAGTGTGGGAATCGTACAGCTACATTTATCTATTGACCCCACGGGGTGTTATTTTGTCAATGTACACACGATGATGGGATAAAAATGATTTTAATGTACTTTCAGAGTGAGCGTACCGGACTCGACTACCAAATGGCTCCTGAAATCGTGCGCAAGGACGCGCCGTTTGGGACAGAGAGTACCCCCACTATCACCATGAAGATCATTGGAGGTCGACAAGTACCTGTCATAGAAAAACACGCAACGTAGTAAGTGGTGAAGTTCTAAATACAACATTATGAATTAATGTTTTCAAAGTGCTCCAAATATGCGAAACCACTTGATACTTTGTGACTCTTATTTGACGATTTGAAGACGTGTGTTGTCCAATAATGTATTGTTGTAATAATACTTACGGTAGTTTTTAAGCACATTGCTTAGTATTTGTGCAGTTAAATTTACTAAGATAACATGTTATAAATAAATAACAAAGATATACACGCTCGTTAACTGTGATTCGTCTTAATAATAATGAATATGATAACGTTTGACGTCTTAAACTTTGCATGGTTGTTATAGAAAGATACATAAAAAGATAGATATACTTGTTCAGGTTAAAACACACTTTGCAACACATAAAATATTCAAAGATATAGAACACACGTTGCAGCACGTAACATATTCAAAGATATGGAACGAAGTTTTAACAAACATGTATGTTTCCTTCTTGACATGCAAGTACATAGCACTTGAAATTCCTAATTTACTCAAATATATACGGAATATTACGCTAGTCAATTGTTCCAAGAGTATGTAGTAGTCGAGTGGCTTATGTGATGACGTGATACGAAATAACGCAAGCCACGAGACTAATACATACTCTTGGAACAGTTGACTAGCGTAATATTCCTTTTATTATATACCACGATAAACTTCAAATGTTCATTTACCCTATTTTATTTGTTTAAAAAATACAAGTATGTCTCATCATTGTAAGTATAGATTATTTTTGTTTACATAACTCTATGATGACGCCATTACAAAATTAGTCTAGCTAGTATGGTAATACGGGATCGGAAAAATTGCGAGTAACATAATACGGGATTTTTCTGTCCACATGTATTTCACCGATTGATAAAGCATGTATTTTGTTAAGATTTTAAACAGGTATATAATACAATTGAATATGCTACAAAACAACTATTTAAAAGCAATTCAAATGACATTTGTTTAAATCGATTCAAAGTGAAGTTAAGTTACATCAAGGAAGTTTTAGTGAACGTGTGTAGTAACCTTAGATGGCTCATGAATGACCGAAAGCTTATTTCCTGAGGAAAGCTTTTGTGCAACACGCATGTTGCTATGGTGCTCATCAATGAACTGTATTCAAATTACATGTTGCACATTCATTTTAATGTGCCCTCGACCTTCTTTCGATTTGCAAACAAAGATAAGATAATAAATATACAGGAAACTAGTATATACATTATATCAGGAGCACCACTCCAACTTTAGTAGTTTACCTGCATGTAAATTAATGTTTATAGTCGTTGTTACTAAGATTTCGTGAAGCATATGGACTTTCAATATTGTTACAATGATTAGATTAAGAGTTTTCTTAATTCAACATTTGTTTACAGTAGACCGTATTTTATGGAAGCAGTACATTTTATACGTAGTAAATTAGAAACCAGCAAGAGAACAGCTTGATATGTAATATCCTCAAACGACAAACGCACATAATTTGATGGCATTTTTGTATTTGTTTCCATACTTATTTCAACTTGAAATTCTTAAGTAAATTACATATGAATCGTAGACATTATATTGTTTTTCCCGATGTCCTGCCACAGTATTACCTGTATATAACCAAACCCGGTTGGTTTCAAACAGCTTCTGTATGCAAGGAATTAGTTGTAATTTTATTGGTATTTTTTTAATTTGGACAAGTAATTTGCGATTTGTACTTATTTTGAAAGGATTTTGAACATGTGTTTTATTACATTGTAGAGTTATTATATTGTGTTTTAGTCGTAATAACTTAACATTATTTTAGCTTATGCTCGAGCTGATTTTTAAACTGTATACTACACCCCACCATTATTTTTTATTGTTTGCTCCTTTGATCATGACATACATTGGGTTTTCATGTTTGGTAAACGTATGTAACGAGAAAATTTTCGTCGTTTAAACGTCCTGAAAGACGAAGAAGTATGCGATTATTTACATTACTTTATTTTAAGTAAAGATGGATGATGGAGCTCTGTCGATTTAAGTAAAAATGGGGCATTTCAATAACGTTTCATGTTAATCAATAATATAAATCGTATTGACAATTATCATGGACTCTGATAGAAATCTTGTTGACAACTATCATGATATATTTCATAATAGTATCGAATGATCACAATCGGATTATGTCACGAGAAACACGTTTGTATTTAAGTAACTTAATACATAGTTTAAATCATGAATCTTCAATGAGACAACACCAGTAACCATGGCAACATCCATTTTCAGCAACCCAGAGTACCTTGGAAGTCGTATTCAGCCACTGCGCCCGATTGCTGATAAGCCCAACCACGTAGACCCACGCACCCACGGGGATTCGGCCGGGGGCTACTACAATCGAGAAATACAGGTAATGGGGTTTATATACGTGCGGCTTATAAACATATACGTGTTAATCAAGTAACACACGCATTGCTCAAAGCAAGAATAAGCGATTAATATTGATTAAATGAACATTGGTAACAATAGTAAGCGATTTTTATTAATCAAGTGAACATTAGCAACAATAATAAGCGATTACTATCGATAAAGTCAGCATTCGTTACAATAATATGCGATTATTATTATATACCTATTTATATCATCCAATCAGCTGTCGTCATTTGTGTCACGTGACCGTCCAATATTTATAAGTTAATACATGGCTATGGTGCGCCTTTAGGCCGTATCGGCGCACCTTCGGCAATATTGTCCCGAGGGCTTTAGCCCGAGGGCCAATATACTACCGAAGGTGCGCCGATACGGCCTAAGAGCGCACCATGACTGTATTTTAACCTTTTTATTACATATCTTGAACGCAAGTCAATGTAACAATTCACTGCCGTCATTCTTTCGAATATTAATAAATATGCGAGCTAGCAAAACGTTTCGCTCCTGTGCCTGAATTTCTTCTTCTTCATCCTTGCTTTCAGTTTGTTTACCCGATTGACGTCCGATGTCGTTTTTCTTTTGGTATTTTCATTTTTCATAGAATCAACAAATTCGTGGATATCGATTTTTTGCTCATTGTCTTAAAATATGGCCGTCTAATCCCAACAAATAAGCTGCTAAAACGTCTAGCGTACGCTCCGCGGCAGCTATTTTGACATTGCTTATGACGTCAAGTACAGTTAACGACGGCACGTGAAATCGATCGTGTGCCATGTCCCAGCCGGTATCAGGCACAACAGGAAGTAGAAAAGCCATATCGGCACACCTTCTGTGTATTGTTCAAATCCATATCAGAAAGAAATCAATGTAATTTTGTGTTGTTACTATTTATAGTAAGGTATGTAATAATTCACCATATTGGACGCGCGTGCGGACAATATTTCCGTATTGGACGGTCAGAGAATAAACAACGATAGTGTCCGAGTACTCCGAAAATGTTCTTGACGAACAATCAATAGATTCTACAAGATGATGAAATATCGCAGATATGCGATTACACGGTTAAATAATAATTCGCCACGTACTTATATTAACTTTCTAAATAACTTCTCACGGCTTATCTATCGAGAAAACATATCATGTATCTTATCAGACGTCATATATTAATGACGTGAGTTCGCGCGCTTTTCCGCGGACTTTACCATGTAATGTAAATATTACGGGTTTACGGAAATTATAATACAACGATATAAATACATAGGTATATAATAAAAAGGTCATTTAACAGGGTCGTGTACAATCAGGTGATACATTTGGACTCACACACAGCTGACATACTCACATTGAACTCGCCTATCGGCTCGTCCAATATGGTATGTCAGCTGTGTACTCGTCCAAATATATCACCGTATTGAACAGAACGCTATTAAATAACCTAATATTATTGATTAAATGAACATTGGTAACAATAATAAGCGATAAATGAACACTGGTATCTATCTTGTATGCATATGCATATGCCCTATTGTTATTGCAGCGTATTAGCATTATTAGTTTAACTTACGAATATTTAAAACGAATTTTGGCATGCGTTTTTGTAATTTCTTCCAATATCAATACATTCAAACCGGCTTTACATATTACTTTCATATTCAAATATGCCGTATTAAAGCATATCTCATTATTAGTTTTATTTACGAATATTCAAACCGTATTATGGCATAAGTATTGTAATTTCGTCGAAGATCAATAAACTCAATCTGGTTTTACATATTACTTTCATGTTCAAATAAACCGTGTCTCTTGAAGTATTTGATAAAAGAATATATTAATTTGTAATGGATTTCTGGAGTGATATTTATAAACCAAATCGCAAGCGTGTTTGTCATATTTTGACTTTACTCATGTATATATGGAACGCCTAGACTGGTTTATGTTGATAGTTAATGGAAATTATGTTGCATGATAAGTGGTTATAATCATAATTATGCTATCAGGTTAAAATAATAGGATGTTTTGTTATATTATATAATCATATCCTGTATGATTGTAATGATATGATGTTGGCTATGATATTCTGTATGATTGTAATGATATGATGTTGGCTATGATATTCTGTATGATTGTAATGATATGATGTTGGCTATGATATCCTGTATGATTGTAATGATATGATGTTGGCTATGATATTCTGTATGATTGTAATGATATGATGTTGGCTATGATATTCTGTATGATTGTAATGATATGATGTTGGCTATGATATCCTGTATGATTGTAATGATATGATGTTGCCTATGATATTCTGTATGATTGTAATGATATGATGTTGGCTATGATATTCTGTATTATTGTAATGATATGATGTTGGCTATGATATTCTGTATGATTGTAATGATATGATGTTGGCTATGATATCCTGTATGATTGTAATGATATGATGTTGGCTATGATATTCTGCATGGTTGTAATTACTAGTGGATCACGTTGTGTTATAGTCATATGTTGTTGGGTTACATTCATATGATTTGCGGTTATAATGATATGCTTCATAACCTTGCAGCATTTAATTTGAACCACACAAACAATCATTAATACCCAACACCATATGATAACAACCACACATGATGTGATTATAACTCGAAAACCGATCTCCCAGCAGAGTTGTCGTTCTTTGCTCTCACCTACACCTCTGCAATTCGCTCAATGACCAGAATCTTGTAAAAACGGAAAACATGTATTTGCCGCACATAAAAGCTGATTTTTAGGACCACAAGCATATAAATTAAGAAAAAAAAGGTTTTAAATTATCATATATGGCCCCCCCCAAAAAAAATAATAAAATAAATAAATAATTTGCACCGTAAACACAGTAGTAATGTGCACAAGTTCCATGCTTTTCATGAATAAGTTTATTCTAATACTAATATCAGTTGTCAAAAACTGGAGAAGTCATTTTGAGGACCGTCTGCACACTATTTGAAGTTTGAAATATACATGTATAATACATTCAACAATTAACAAACACAAATCACTTGGCCAGTTTCTGACCACTAATAATTAATTTGCACAGTAAAACCATGTTTCTTTGTTTAAAATGTTTTCTCTATATGTTGAACCAAATTAATCATTGTATTCATTCAATCTGGATACCACACTAGTATAAGTTTATAAGACGACCCTCGGAAATGAAATACATTACTGACCACAATGACAGGGTTTCTCCGTGCAAAAATCATGCATGTGAACTACATTCCTTTTTCGGGAAACTAGGACACCAAATGCCTTTAAATGTTATGATCACGTGACTAAAACCACGTGAGTTGGAACTACTTTCCGAGCCAACTACAGAGGTGAATGGAATGTAGCTGATGTGCAAGAGATTGCTCAGAGATTGCTCGACACCATGTTATTTTAACCCAGTAGCATATTATTACAACCACGCATGGTATGATTACGGCCAATGTCATTTCAAAGAACCATCCAAAATATCAACTGTGATCATAAGACAGTCAAGGCGTTCCATATAAGTATATAAATGCATTTTGCTTAAGTTAAATGTAAGTTTGTATATTGATTGTTACAAGGACAATGACTACTTCGAGACGGACGAGTTTTATGATGTAAGGTTTCACTGTTTTCGCTGCATAAGCATACACATCAGCACGTGTTGATCATTTGATCCCTTGAAGGCCAGAAGGTGCTATCGGCATATGTGCACAGACGGCTGATAGCTCCTTCTGGCACTCAAGGGACGATTAATATTAATTGAATTTGAGCTTTCAAGGGAAATTACCCTTCAAAATTATAATAAAATTACGAAATAAAAATATTATAATACTAGTAAAACTGGACTAAATGTCCTTATTATCGTACATTTATTTCGCAAGTTTATGCTTTTGGCATTATATATAAAGGGAAATGCCACTTCAATGCGCTGCACAAACACGTGCACATTTTAATGCAGATTCATCACACACACATACGGCATGGGAATTAGATTTGCATTAGAGCAGTGTTAGAGCAATATGCAATGCTAAACGTTTTGGTCATACAATAGTGAAAACAGTTGAATTATTTGCTACTGACGTTTAATATTACTACATGAATACGAAAACAGCATCGAAACATTTTGGAAATGCACTTTCCAATATTGCAAACATGTCTTCGTGGTTTGACCAGGGGTTTTGGGATTTTGACCGAAACGGGTGTCTGCCTGTAAAAATGTTATTAAAAGGACGAGGTGGCTATTCTTTTCACAGTATGTTCAGGTAAGCTTGGCAAATCATAAAATAACTTCTATGACAGTCAATAGTGACATGAGTCGCAGTGGTGTAATGAGTATAGTGTCCGCCTTGCGATCGGGAGGTAGTGAGTTCGAGCCCTACTCTGGAGCGTTCGGATGGTCTTTTTCATCAAGCACTGGTTCTACCCAGGAAACGGTCTCGAAAGTGTTTAAATGAGCCTCTGGCTTCCGACACAATTAAGCGTAAATAAATAGGTTTCAACTAAAGAGCTAATAGTGACATTGTTTGCATGCCTGTATTTATAATGCTTTTGTCCTGACAAATTAGGCGGAGCCTGCTAGCCCGAGGGTAACTATCAGAGCCTACCCCAGATAACCCGTTTGTCTTAGTCACAGTATACTCAAACTCTTCTCACAAATACTCGAATATTTCATCTACTTACACCATTTGCTGTTCTTTATGACCACAAAAATGTTTCATGATCTGTTACATGTAATCCATTTTCGTTATGAAAAATAATATATTCAATATATTTCTTGTAATACCCTTTTAGGCTTCGTGACATCACACATTCTAAGGATTATCTTAGTCTTAGTCTTTAATAGCATATGAATATACATACATGTATAATATAATTGAATATTTATTTTTCTGTATTTTACACCACTTTTCTTTCACAGCACTTAAGATTAAGGCTTAGAGTGTGAGTTGTCAGGAGACCATATTTGTGCACAATGTCATGTATTGGAAACTGTATCCCTATATCTATATCTTCTACTATATAGTCACGCACGAAGCGGAACCTTGTCCTTTTGTTCTTCATTTCCATCTGTTTATTATTATTTTGAGAAGAATTTGCGTCAATGTGCATAAAACAGGAGGACCACCCATTGGACCATAAAGGTTTTGACTTTGAGAAGTATTACCAAGAGAGGGAGAAATCGGTATTATTTGTTGGTGGGGGTATATGTCTAAACGTATTTTACGTCATTTGCGCCGCTGCGCTGTCTGATAGATGTTAGTACAGTGTCTAAACATATTTGCATTCAATAAAGCTGTATCTAACATCATCCAATTTGCATTTAAAGGAAGCGAAAAGTAAGCCTCATCTAACATCATTCAAATTTCAGTTAAAGGGAGTGAAATTAAAGCGTGTTCAATAATCAGCACTTATAGGGAGTGAAACTAAAGCGTTTTCAACAATCAGCAGTTATAGGGAGTGAAATGATAGATTTTTATAACATCTCTTAATTTCAGATAAACGGAGTTAAGAAAAAAACAACCTATTAATATCCAAATTTCAGCAAGTAATGGCATTTAAGAGTAAGCATTATCTAACATCGTCCGAATTTCAGTAAAAGAAAAAAAATCAGTAAGCTGTATCGTTGCATGATTCAAATTTTTGTTTAAGCCCGTGCAAAGTAAGCTTTAGCTAACATCACCCAAATATCAGTTTAAGACAGGAAAAGTAAAGTTATGTAGCTAAAATTATCTTTATTTCAGTTTAAGACAATGAAAAGTTAGCTTCAGTTAACATCATCTTAATTTCTGTTAAGACCGTGAAAAGTAAGCTTTAGCTAACATCATCCGTATTTCATTGTGTAAGGGAGTGTATTGCATAATCACCTCGTTCTCATAACATTTTAACGTATTGATTCCCATCCTACATTGATATTTTTAAGCTATCATGTCATGTAAACCTGACCTCTTTCATGCGTGAAGTATGTGTTTTAGTTGTATTTTCACGGGCAAATATTGCATCAAATTAAATATTTAGTTACACACTCTCAACAATGGCGACTTTGTTTTATTAACGCAACGATGACTAACCTGTGCAAGTGCAATTATAATACTTTATGTTAACTGTATGCGCGTTATTAAAATCATTATTTACAGAAACCCACCAATGCTATTTATTTTGACGCTTTAAAATTGCTTATAATGGATTCGCTGAACTCTTTGTAAACACAATATCTTCAGGCATGAAATATGTATTGTTTGCATTGTTCTAACATGTACTGGAAGAATGAGTGCACAAACTAACAATGTTTGAAACTTTAAACAATTTGCACTAAACATTTAAACTTAAGATATCTTCACGGTTGTTACGCTCTATTAACAAGTTTATTGCTAAATTGGCCACATGTACGTCAGTAATCAGTATAGAATTACTGAAAATGAGCGTACAGAATCATCAGCATGATGTTATTTGTAGTAAATTTGAGTGTTACTATAATGTTCTTAAGATGTTACTTGCTGGCATGACTAACTTATGCTTGTCTGAGGCACTGGTAAAACTCAAACTACTCACATTGCTCAATAGATCAGGTATGCAGGTAGAGTATTCCGTCTGAGATGACTCGGCCCCGGATCAATGGAAGGCTTTAATAGACCTGTCAATACCTGAGTATATGAAACAAATGATCTATGTCCGTTAACAAGACGACTAATGGTTGTTGGCACTTGTCTGCGTATTTGTCCATTGTTTTGAAAGAATATCTTTAGAACATCTACGAACACGTACTATTTCGGCTGCAGTTTATTTTAGCAATTTTGGAAGGAATAAAATAGTGTGTGTGCGTGCATAATTTAAGTAGGTATACGCATTGCATTTATTATCTAATACACGTTACAAATTATACTTATCAAATACAAATAACATTCGGTATTATTTTCATATTTAGTGTTACCTTTCATCATGAGTTGATTGTTGTAGCTACAGTTGTCATTTGAATTTTATAATTATATCACTCCGAATATTGGTATTGTATGAATAAGAAGTAATTTCAGTGAACTTATTATACTGCGATGCCACTGAGGTTTCACGTTGTTCACCTTTGACTATTGCAGCCTACGGGAGTCAACCGCCGCCCAGACTCCAAAGACGTCGTCCGTGCTCAATACAAAGCCCTACCTCCGATTCAGCTAAATCGCACACGGAATGATATGTCCACAGTGTTCGAGTCTGAGCCTTGGACAGAAGACAAACACCCACAATTAGCCAGCGAAACCGAGTACAAACAGAACTACTACACGTTTAGGGGTGATTCAAGAAACATGAATTCCTACGATCAGAGCAGTGGGTCAAAAGACCACCATTTCGTCACTGAATCAGAGAAAAACAATTTATTTATGCTAGTGCCGAGAAATGTGTTATTACCAGTGGACCCGATTCGGTTAACGCGCGAGCAAGAGGTGGTGTTGTGTAAACTGATATGTAATGATCTGTACCGGTTTGACCCCAAGGAGTTGCGGGATGTGTACGTCGAGTGCAGCCAACACGACAAGGAACTGAGGGGATTTTGCGGAATGGAAGTACTGGACAATAATCTTAGAAGACACAAGGTAATGTTGCAATCATTTACTCATTTCGTTCTGTGTGCTCTTCGTGTGTATGTTGCTCGTTTGAAATGACTATTTTTTCGTAAAAAACTGCGTACCTAAAGGTTGTATCTGTTTGCCGCAACTGACCCTGTCTCAGGTAAAAACGACATTCTGGGCACTTATGCATGTTCAGTCCTGCAATGTTCATATATGACAGGATTTGCCCAGTGTTATGATTCCAGTTGACACAAACATTTTGCGTGCAAACAGGCACACAGTCATCATAAGGCATATGTTGTCATATTTTATTATTCCTTGTTTTGTATGTAAAATTTCGTTGTCTGTTGTATGTGTTGGTGGCTCGGCCCAATGCTTTGGTGCAATGCTTTTTGAAAAGCAAATGCAATTTTTTGGTGTTGGTTATAAGAAACTAGCTGGCGTCATCAGGACCATGATTTTGATGTGCGTTTGTAATACAATTTTAACTGGTAATATCGGACTTGTTATTGAATTATATAGCAAAGCCTCAGCAATCAACATTAGGAATGCTCTGGAATTATAAATAACACCTGTTAATACAGATTAACACACCCTTGGCGTTGCTCCATAAAAGTAAAAATTTCTGCTTGATATGGACACTACGAACCAACGAATTTTGGCAAAGAAACAAATCACGTCACAAGAGCTAAATCTGGTTTCGTGTTTCCATTTAGAAAGGAATGTGACTTTTAGATTGTAAAGAAATGAAACCTGTGTATCAACGACTTAATCACCTTTATCTTGTTCCGCAAGGCAGTATTTTACATCACCTGTCCAACTGCATACATGCAAATAACGTATGATTGACAACAAAGACATATTACCGTGCCTTGTGTGTAAAAGCCATTATTGGTAGTCACAGAACACTATTTGTTAAATTTGAAATGTTTTCTGTACAACAGACATTACGTAGTTTATATCGAGGGTTGACAGCCAGTATGTACCAACTGCTATTGATTCCAATGGCAGTTGGTACCTTCTGGGTCGGTATTCACAAAGCTCCTAAGGAAAAGCTTAACTATGGTTGTACTTGCGTGAACATTTCAGATGAAAATTTTTATGTGAAATCCGCGGATTTACGTTAAGAAAAGGGTAAAATCTGAAATATCAAAGTAATATTTACTCGTTTGAAACATTTAAATGTATATAAATCTCTACGTGAAGTAACCACAGACTTAAGGAATTTTATAAATAAAAGTAATATACTTAAGTTTTACCTAAGAAGCTTTGTGAATACGGGCCCTGGTCTTCAACCCTCAATATTTTCTTACATACGGCATACATAAATCATCTCATAGCACAATACCGATGAGCACCGATAATTAATTAAGGGTAATAATCTGTAAGTATACCAATGCAACTTGAGATGTTACTTTATAAACCATTCATTCTGTATGTAATTATGCTATAATTGTTTTAATGCTGTAAAGACATGTGTAATTGCATATTTTTGATTGCAATACTTAACACAGGCCTACCTTTCGGATACACTGCGCATCGTGGCCGCGCAGTTCGTGGACCCCAACTACCCAGGCAAAGTGAACTACGAACGGGTCCTCTCCTTTATCGGATCTGCCTTACAGCTGAACGCCAAAGGACAATTGTAAGCAATTTATTGAAATTCACATTGACGCCTTACCCCTTCTAAAACCTATAGATTAGAATGCCTACATATATCAGTCTATTCAATTCAATATATAGTCGCAAGAATTTTCATTGTAACTGAAGCAGTACAGATGTACTATATATACCCTTTCTAGACATCGATGTCTTAAATATATCAGTCTATCCAAGTTAATATTCATTTGCAATGACTCACTACACCTGAAGCAGTAATATATTCTTGGCCCTTTCTAGACACCAATTCATTCACTTTCTTAATGTATCCAGGTCAAATAGTTCAATTGCAATAATTTAATACCAATTGAATCAATACATGTATTAACGTAATTACAGCTGTTAACGTCCGTGTTATTGCTGTTATTAATGTGCCAATAAAATAAAAGGGGTAACTAGTTAGTTTCAATATTGTTGTAATGTTAGGGCATGGTTTTCTTGAAACATGTTGTCATTTTAGACGGGACAAGTATCCTTATTATCAAATGTCAAGGACAAGTAGACCGACGTCGCTTAGCACTGTCCCCACCCCAAGGTTTGACTTGTGATGGAATAGTCAGAAAATAACTTATTTAATTATATGTTTGCACTTTCACAGAGTCTTGTCAGTATCTTTAGTGTGCTATTTATAGAGGTGATTTCATCTTGTTGCACTTTTAGTTTTATTCTTTCGTGTACACATCGTCTATTGAAATCCAGAATGGGGTTATCAGCCTTCTTCGTACATATGCTGATGGCACCTTCTAGCTTTCAATGGACGAAATATGTTAACACATATCTCTTGAAACACAATCTACACTACGAATATAATTCAATCATGTGCAGCATTTTTAAGCTTGCATTGTGTTCAGTAGTGCGACATTATTATTTATTCTGAGAGTCTATAGTCTCATTTCTTTACCTTATTGTTTATACCTGATCTTTTTTTCAATTGTGTCATGAATTTTGAAATATGATATTCATACGTGTATACACTATTGTTTACATACTTACTTTTAATTATTGCACTTTGCATAAAATCTGACTTTATCAGTCATTATTTCATGTAGATATATTGGTATTTTCTTGTTAGATCTGAAATGTAATTTGTTTTAATATTCTTATAAACATTTAAATATAAAATATATTAGTTTATTCTGATATACTACTAAACAAATCATTATGATAATGATACAAATGATGATTTTAATTGTGATTACAATGATGATTGCTGACGATGCAATGATGATATTGCTGTCGATAATGGTCTGGCGATAGTGATGAAGATATTGATGTTGACGATGATAATGATTATGATGCTGTTGCTGCTGCTTCTGCTGATAATGATGACGATGATGATGATGATGATGATGATGGTGCTGCCGCTGATAAAGATTATAAGTGTTATAATGATGATGCTGCTGATGATGATGATTGTGATTATCCTGATGACGATGATTATGTTTGTGATGATGCTGATGAGGATGAGATTTTGATATATACATGTTCATCAGTATCGATTATGTTGATAGTCCCACGACAGAAGATTCAGACATGAGGTAAATACAAACACACAATATGCATCACAAATTGTGTTCCGAAGTAGGTAGCATGCACTCGATGGCTTTTGACGTAAATAAATTAAACACGCTTGTATGTATTGTGTATAAGCTTTCCAATTAAGCCATGGTACAAAATTTTGATCGACTGACGGTTGAATATTGGGTTGATAAATTTGCCGAAAACCGATCTCTTTTCAAAGAAAGTGTTTGTATCCATTTGTAGAGTAGTCATGAGAATAATTTAATCATGTCATTTAATTTCATTTAAACCCAATCAGATCACTGGTAATTTCTCTTGCACCAATTCACCGCACGTTATGCTTAATGAATGATGAAAGTCCGCATTGGAATTGCTTTCATCTTTTTTTAGAAATGTAAATGTTCATTAACTATGAATGTGTGGATAGATGTTTTAATGGTGTCAGTTGTAAGTTAAAACAACACGAGGGCATGTCCAAGAAAAACGAACCTGTTCAAAGGCATTTATAGTGCACATTAACCGTTTAGAACAAATTAAACTGTCAGCAGGGGTTCATGGTGCATGCTCATACATATCGTAGAGAAAGTACTACACAAAATGAAGTACATCTGATTATGTTCCAACTGGCACTGTTTATTACGGAATACCGACTATTAGCGTTTTACAAATCTACAAATTGGGAATGGCTTGCAGGGAGAAAGGGTTGACACCCAGAAGAACTGATGTTGAACGGGAATACGACGCAGAAAAGGACAGAGAAAGTCCGCATAGGTTCGGCAATTGTTGTGACGCTGTGTATGGAATGTTGTCCTACGTGATAGGCTACGTCATTTTGTTGCTGAACTTGAACTGTAATATTGTTGCCTGTTAACAATTGTGCATCTTTTGTTACGTCGGGTATAGATGCATTTCTGTGTCTAATGTATTGACATAATTTCTCTGTCTTATGAATTAAAATAATGTTTTTCTGAGCCGTTATCTGTTCGGTGAAAAGAGGTTATTGCTATGTTTGTCAAGTATTTGTGAAGATTTGACACTGATCCTTGGTGCTAGGCTAGTCAGTTTGTACACGTAAATCACATAAGAAAACTTGTAAATGCATTCCATGGTAATCTTGTCTAGTGCAACATAGATGGGCACATACGTTTATCTGATCATGTTTGCTGTCTGTAAAGCTTACACTATTATATGGCCAGCTTTTCACAGATGAAGTAGAAAACGATGCTTTGTGCACAGTATAATACGCATACTATATTTGTAATAATATTATTGTAAATAGTTTAGCGCCTCATCTTTTCATATGTCATTGCTTAGTAACAGTGTTTTTATTTATCAGTATGTTGGTGTCCTTAACATAGATTTATCCTTTTTTGCAAATGTTCCAAATAGTTATTTAAAGTCAGTCTTTTCGCTTAATCAGTAATGTATAATCTAATAAATGACGCCTCATTTCTTTTTTATAATTGAGAATATTAGATGCGTTCAATAGTACACAGGATCAATATTAAAATATATTGAAATATAAAGGATCATAAGTACTAGTAATAAGCGTATTCTATGCGGTACATCTGCATGCACTGGCTTTGCAAATGCTTTTCAGTATATTGTGATCCATATGTTCAGATATCTAGATGAAGCATTAATATTTGATGCTGTTGTTTGACATTTGTTTAAAACATATATACACGCACTTCCCGGCTAACATTTCTTAACTAAATTCTTTTCATTTTGTTGTACAATGATTTTGGTTTGTCATTAGTTACTTGTATATAATTGTATAACCTTTTTCATTTACAAATAATGTCATCCTCTCACAGTCTCGTTCATTTATACTTAAAAGATTATGGCTAGTACAGTCTAAAGGTGTTACTTATGTGTTGTTCAAAATCTTACATTTTGGGTGTTTCTATTACTTTCAGATCGAATGCTACAGAAAAACCAAAGTATTACATGGAAAATGGAGAAACGTGAGTTTTATATTGGGTTGCTCATTGTGTTTGTTCCTGATTTTTTTTGGTTTCGAAAACATTGCGTGTATGTACCAGTATGTAGGTAGTTCGCAAGCACAGTTGTATAAATCAGGGGCAAGATAAATGCTACTGTGTCTTTATAAATGGAATACTAAACTGGTGTTTATTCGATTTACATTGAGATAATTAAGTCAAGATAAAAAGGGTAAAAAGGTAAGAAATGCAATAATAAAATATCAAGACAAAATTGTTAACAACATACGGTCTGCAGATTTTTGACCATTTAATAAAGTTTGACTGTTATGTATCGAACGTTTGATATATTATGACTGGTTTTTATGTATCGAAAGTTGTAAATTGTATTACTTTACATCTTTTCCTTTGAGAAGCAGCACATGGTGCATGTTTGCATGTCGCTAATGATACTCAAAATGCCATGGAATGTCAAAGGCAACTTATACTTTTGCTAGATTCAAGACCGGTTCCATCTACCGAGACCGCGAAGTGGCTAAGCTTCTGCGAATGGTGGAGCAGGAGCTGTCGAAGAACACGTACAAGATGGACTGGACGCGCTGGCAAAACGCTTTCCACGAGAAAGATAGGGACCACAGGGAGACCCTGTCCGCCGCTCAGGTAGGGGCGACAAAATTGACCAATGTCTCTGAAAGGCATTGCCTCCAGAAATTCTTGTATGCATTTATGTATGTTTTATGGTCAAATTGAACATGTTTCTGTTAAATTAAACGAAAAAATACTCTATTGCATTATTGTATATGTTCTTAAGGTTATATGCCGCTCAAGCAGAGAATCAAACGACCGCAATTAATAATGTTTCTGAAAGGCATTACCAGATAAATGTTCTTGTATGTTTTAAATGTTTTATGGTCATATTGAGCAATCTTTCTGTAAAGTATTACCAAACATAGAAATGCATCATATGCTTGCATAATGTTCTTACGAGTATATACGCCGCTAAAGTAGGAAATAGAAATAGAAACGTGTTTCTGAAAGTCATTACCAGCAAAAATTTAATAGTATACATGTACTTTTTAAATGATCATATGAAGTACTACTTTAAATCATCCTCTATTTATACCCCCACAAACAAAGTTAAGCGGGGTATATAGGAGTGAGCTTGTCGGTCTGTCGGTCCGTCGGTCTGTCGGTCTGTTGGTTTTTGGTTTCCGGATGATAACTCAAGAAAGGCTTGACATATTCAAATAATTTTTGGTGCACATGTGTAACATCATAGAATACAGGTTAAGTTCGATGTTGGTTACAAACCACTAAATTTTGACAGAGTTATGGCCCCTTTTCGACTTAAAATCCCTAAAAACATGGTTTCCGGATGATAACTCAAGAATGGCTTGACATATTCAAATAATTTTTGGTACACATGTATAACATCATAGAATACAGGTCAAGTTCGATGTTGGTTACAAACCACTGAATTTTGACAGAGTTATGGACCCTTTTCGACTTAAAATTCCCTAAAAACATGATTTCCAGATGATAACTCAAGAATGGCTTGACATATTCAAGTAATTCTTGGTATACATGTGTAGCATAATACAATAAGGCTCAAATTCGACTTTGATTACAAACCACTGAATTTTGACAGAGTTATGACTCTTTATTTGACTTAAATTCCCTAAAAATATGGTTTCCTGACGATAACTCAACAATAGCTTGACATATTTAAATAATTATTGGTACACATGTGTAGCGTCATAAAATACAGTTCAAGTTTAACTATGGTTACAAACAACTAAATTTTGACACAGTTATGGCCCCCATTTTTGACTTAAATTCCCGAAATACATGGACAATAACTCACGAAAGGCTTCACATATTTAAATTAATTTTGGTACATAGGTGTAACATCATAAAATAAACATCAAGTTCAACTTTGGTTACAAACCACTAAATGTTGAAAGAGTTATGACTCCTATTGAAATTTGATTTTTCCACATAGACTGTTGACCATTCACAAATTAAATCATTCTCTCTCTGTCCATTTCTTTCGAATGGATGCCATAGTTTTGTGACAAGGCCATATTGTGGGGGTATATCCGTCACTCATGTGACCATTCTAGTTGACTATGTTCCATAAATTTGATAATGGGAACAACTATTTCAATATTTGAGGTTTGGTCGAGCCTTACATCTGTCTAAACGTCAATCGTTGCATCGACAGTTTGGGTCCAAACTTGATTTATTGTAGATTGCAGTATGTTTAAATGCTTTTGTTCTCTGGGGTGTTTCTAATTATATGTATTGAATTATGAAGTCAATGTGTAACTTGTCTGCGACAATAACATTTTGGGATCTCATTAGACGTTATTTGTACTGTTGCAAATAGATTCATTGCATGTATTTCAGTAAACATATCTTGTATAAGCATTATTTTAACCATGGATAGTCTTGCCTTTGAAGAAAACGTGCACATGTAAAAGCACCAGAAGGGAAAGACATGCACAGTGTAAACAAACGTGATATTGAATTACATGATTAAATAATGTAACAACACATAGTCAGAAACTTATGAATGCAAGGAATATCAAAATGGTAAACTAATTTTCAGATCAAAGACATTTGTTACGACCAGAAGCTGCCCCTCTCTGACTCGCTGGTTAACCAGATCCTGTCACTGTGCGAAGACAGCAACAGGGACGGTCAATACAGGTACGTATAAATAGATAATGAAACCATAGCTGAATCAGGCTTTCATTATTAGCTAAAGGTCCGTTATTTCATCCAAATGACCAATTACTAAAACAGCATTGTTTACAACACGAATTCTACTAACAAAAAGACAACCCAAACATGATCATAGCCGGTGTAACATCAGTACAATCACGTGAGCGGCGTATTTTTTGGCAAAGGTTGTCAGTGATTTTAATATCAGTAATACTTAGGTGAAATTCGACTACCGTTATACTAATTAGGTGAAATTGGACTGCCTACTTGACATACAATAATTAATAATGAACGAAATAGTCACATGTTTACAACTACTATAAAACGAACCTATTGTTTAAGACAAAATCTCGCAACTATTATTTTACTAGTTTTAAGCCAGCTTTGCCTTTTTGAAAGTTTTGAAAACAATATTTAAATATGGTGGTTAGTATCCTTGTTGATAAATTTCCAGGTGGCACAATTTTCTCGAGTTTCTGAGCCGAGTGAGGCCCACGAATACTGGTCTGCCAATACCAGTAAGTAAACGACCCTTGGAGTACGCGAAACATTACCCAGCGCCCGTCCCCAACTGGCCACGGACGGACGACAGCACAGAGGTCCGTTACTATGTCACAAACACAAAGGTTGTTTTGCTGTGGAGAGGGTGTTGGGAAGTCTAGCTGAAGGCGCCCGTGCACTGCACTGTTGAAATATGTGTCACTTGCTCTGGTCCATTGTATGCCTTTGACACCTGCTGTTTCTGTTAACACCAATGTTTTTGTCATCAAGTAGTATCGTAATGGCACCCAAGCTTTCCTTGTCACGTAGGCCGCTGACACCAGCCATTTCTGTTAACACCCATGTTTTTGTAATTGAGTAGTATCGTAAAAAAAGACGCTCCCAACTTGCCTTGTTGGTTCTACAGCGAAGGCCTTTGACCCAGAACGTTTCTGTTAACAAGCCATGTTTTTTGTCATCGATTAGTATAGTAAAGACACCACATGCTTTCTTTGTAGTTGTTTCTACAGCATAGACATTTGGATTGCCCTTTATGTTAACTTAACACCCATGTTTTTTTCTTCGAGTAGTATCGTAGACACCCGAAACTTTCCTTGTCGCTTGGTTCAACAGCGAAGGCATTTGACACATGATGTTTCTGTTAACACCCATGTTTTTTGTCACTGAGTAGTATCGTAAAGACACCACAAGGTTGGTTTTACCCCGTAGGCCATTGACACCAACCCTTTCTTTAAAGCCAATGCTTTTTGTCGTCGTTCGGTTATGTTTACACACCCTTGACTGTCCTTGTCACTTGTCACTTTTGTTTTAACAGCATTGTGTGAAGTGCATATGTTAATATGCTAACGTTGTGTTTTAACACTCCCTGATATGTCAATTCAACCAGTCACCTTGTTTTAACATTACGCCAGTATGCTTCGTTTTAACTTTATGTACAATTACCAGCTTCGTTTGTACCGTTTAGAGTTAACAATAGTTCACTACAAAATATGTAATTCATGTCATATAAATCTTCTGTGTTTTTTGCCTGCGTGTTTTGTAGCCATTCACGTTAAGCAATAGACGTCATTTGTAATACAAATAGTATTTATACCTCGGTTATATTCGTTGTAATATATTTTATACAATAAAATATGTATTCATTATCATGTTTCCATGTATTCTATTCTTTTGAATTCAGTAATCTTATATAATTTTAAATTTAACTCTCCTTTACGTGTACACGTTCACAAATAAAAAATAAATTTAATATTAATATAATTATTTTGTCTATGTTTGAAAGGTGTTATTAATCCCAAACCAGGATTTAAAATATATGTCTAAGATAATGACATTTTGTAAATAAACATATTTTTCCCATAGTAGACATATCTAATCAATACCAACAGTGGAGATAAACTGTGTATTAGATTAAGACTGCATTCGGACACCCCTGTGTTTAGAGAAGTACATTTACAGTCTTTGTAACATCAAATAACATGAAAACGAATTTCCCACAATTAGATGTATTGTGGAAATCTCCAGCAGGTCATTTGAACCAGTTTCGTTGCCATTGCAGCAAAGAGGTACGTCGCCCCGCAGAGAACAGCAAGGACGAGACTACCAATCCCCTCGCCGTGGTCAGGATGACAGGTTGGTTATAATTTTATATTTTTATTTTACACAATTCGAAAGTATAATTATGTATTCACAATACAATTAAGGTCAGACAAGAAACTAATCGAAGTGAATAATTGATTATGCAGTTTCTCTCTTTGATGCCAGCCGTACATATAATGGCAGTGTTGTAATGAAAGGTAACGTATTAATTTAATAACGAGTTTAATCACCGAAACCTGCACCGTGAAACATTGAATGAGTATATTTTCGTTTTGTATTCGAAATCTTCGCCAAGATTACAAAACTGCATAAAGTGAGCTTGAAAGTGTGATTTTATAGGTTGAGCCTTTTGACCTGGACACTGACCTTACGCAATCGTGGGTCGCGATTATAGCTGGAAAAGAATACTATGTGTAAATTATGTCACAGAATGTATAGTCAGTAAAACTACTTTGTGATGCCAAAAGACCCGTGATATAATATTTATATTGAAAAGTTGCCAATGTTACGTGGTCAGAAATAAATTCGTGACAAGTATACCTTCATATTTAGAATACATAACTCGTCATAAATATCGTAGTATTCACATGCAATCATTTTTAATTACTCAAGCTAGGCCAACATGTTTTAGTTAGTTGTTTTTTTGTTTTTTTTTGCTTTTTTTTTGCTAAGGATTAAAACATGCTGCTAATATTATTTGATTGCAATATTTTATACATTGAGCAATATACATTTTATAGGTATTAGGCACATAGTGAGTTTTGCATTGTGCACGCACTTGTTAGGTGTAAGACTTTGTCATGTTACTTATTAAGAAATAAACACCCGAAGAAATCGAAAGCAACTGCAAAGGAGCAATCGGAACTTTCCGATGAAACTCCTATTGAATGCCAAAGGTATCGGGTACATGGTGTAATATAAATGTGGTTTGACATTGTAATAACCCAAGGGAGATAAACTGAGAATTATAAGTTCGTACTTGTATACGTGCTTGTTTCGAAACTTTTCGATAAAACTCCCATTGAATGCCAAATGTATCGGGTAAACGTATGGTGTAATATATATAGGATCTGACACGAGTTGTCATTTCATACCATATTTTATTAAACGAGTTTAGGAATTTTGTTAGTAAGCGAGCCTTTGACGAGCTTACTAACGAATTTCCTAGACGAGTTTAATAAAATAAGGTATGAAATGACAACGAGTGGCAGATCCTTTTTTTTATCACATGCTTTTAAACGAAAAAAAAAATAATATTTTACCAAAGATGTTGATAAATCTTAAAAGTTGTGTACTGACGTGACGTCATTTCATGTTGACGACGTCATTTCACCAAAATAACGTCATGCGATTGGTCAATCAAAGAATATGTAGCCAATGAAAACGCTCAAAATGTAATCTTACACATGTGTAAGATAAAAATATTCGTAATGGGTGTATTACACGGAAAACAACGTATAGCATGTGGTTTGACATTGTAGTAACACAAGGGAGATAAACCAAGAAACATAATTTAACTACATAGTACTTGTATCGGAACTTTACGATGAAACCATAGTCGCTTGGTTGTTTAAAAAATAAAAATAATCCAAAATATACACAAGGTAGTTCACTCGCCATTTTCTATCGTAACGGAAGTTGATTGACTGGTTATAATTTTAAGAAGTACCCGGTCCTATATGCATGGGCTACGTAGATTTCGGGAACCAAACATGTAATTATTTACATTGAAACCAGCCAATGATCCGCCAATCGACTTCCGTTACGATAGAAAATGGCGAGTGAGATACCTGTTGTATTTATATTTAGGACAAGGACTTTTTATTTGTCGAACAACCAAGCGCCTATGTGTGAAACTCCCATAGAATGCAAGAGGTATCTGGTATATAGTGTAATATAAATGTGGTTTGACATTTGTGGTAACACAAGGGAGATAAACTGAGAACTTTTCACTTTCTTGTTTAGGCTTGTGTAAGGTTTAATGGTAACAGTTGGTCTAAGCACTATATCCGTCTTGTGTTGTTTTCTTATTTTTGTTCCACTTTTAGTACTAAATATTGTTAAGCTTAAAGAAACTATTTTGCTTGTCAAAAGTTTTTAATTATAATTGTAAAATATAAATGGATGCCAAATTGGCCCATACAAGTCATTATCGCGTGTAAATAGGGTGTGTGGAGGTGTGACTGTGTAAAATGTGTAATTAGTAATCTGGTGTGTCCCAAATACGATTATTTTTATTTTTATTAAATGATGAATATAAAAATATCTCACAATATTTTACACATTACAATAAACAAAATACCGTCGAAATAAGGTTACGTCGAATTTGGGTTTCACTAGGGTATGATGTATGTAATTCTGGAAAATAGCGCTATTCAACCATTAGTTACAATGGTAATCAAGTTTGAACATTCAGTAAAATAAAAATAAAACACAGCAAATCATCGATTACTTACACAATCCGGCTGAAAGTGTGTAAAAACGATCATCTATGGCGATATGACAATCATGTATATGTGTATATGTTTCTGTTTCCTGTCTAGCATGGGTTCACCGATATTTAAACCCGAAGATTACAATAAAAGACCGGATAACTCTCTTTCCAAAAATAAAACCGTCCGATTTTACGAAGAAAAGTATAAGTATTTAATGTAGGTTGCGCTTTGTCTAATGCAAACAATCGTATGCTTTTACGAAAAAAAATGCGCTCATTATTTTTTATTTGCAAGTGCATTTTACTGCCTTTACAATATTGTATTTTGTGTATTCCAATAAGAATTTATGCGTACAAATGATACCTTCTTTGCATGTATTTTGAACTAAAGTTTTATTAATTAAAACGGTCACAGCTAAGAGAGCAATGAGCATTGTTAGTCTGAATAACGGTATTGAACGGTTTTTACCGATAACATGATTTTAGGGACCAGAATTCACCGGAACCAGACCAAAGGCAAGACTATTATAACAGGTCTGATAATTGGAATTCACCGATACCCAATGGTAGAAATTCTCCTGTTCAAAACATCCGCGATCGGTCCCCGTCTCCCAACATCAGACAACCGGATAAAGAAGCGAGACCCGAGTGGTTTCCGGCGTTAAATGATACCGAAAGGGATTGGCGCCAACCTCGACATCTACATCGCCACAACAGCGAGAGGAATGTGAACGAAAGAATTGGCCAACCGGTCGACGGAAGGTCTATCAGTGAGACCAAAGACCCGAATAGATATCAGCCAGAGGTGTATAGACGAGATGAATGGAAACCGCATATATATGACAACCAAGCTGAATCAAGACGGTCGCTCGCCGATGCGGGGGTAGATTTTCGAGATAGACGAGAATTTCAAGATGGCCCAAGGTACATGACGTGCATGATGACGTAGTTTGCACCTCGTCAATGTATCCAAGATATAAAAAGTTAATTCTGTTTTCACCACAAGAACGCTGCACAACTGTAGTCCACTTCACATATAGTTATATGGCTTCTTCAGCTTTGTCGTTCCGCGGAACACTTGTTTAGCTTGCGTTTTGAGACTGGCTTTTGTGACAGTCAAACTATTCTTCTAACACATGTTGCTGTAAAAAAGCAAATTATGTATTGAATTATAATATCGCTTACTTTTCAGAGTTCGTACGTGGCTTGCTTGTGATAAATTACCAAAGGCTTTAAGTCGGTGAACGTTGACGTGATCGTGTGTGTCTCAGTGTTGTTATGTATTTTAACACAGCATACTGTAATCAGACAACTATCAAAAGCAAGCTATAATATTGCAAGCATTTGTAGTTGTATACGTGTGTACTTACATAATATTTTAGTTTGTTTGTTACCGAATTATGTATTTATTTTATAGTTATTACCTTTTTAGATGTTCTCGTGTGTTTTATACTCTTATTTTGAGTAATGATGGCTGATTTGTCGCAGTAAACTTTTGTAATCAAACCTTTTTTAATACTGGCTTTCTATCTTAAGATATATATTTATATTTACCTATGTGCAGATATTGGAAATATTTCTAGAATTAACAGAACTAAAAGTCAAAGGTTTTGTAATTTTGCTATAGTGGATATGTCCCTAGCTGGCAAAAAAGAACGTCACCACCTCCACGTAGAGACGAACCACGTGACCGAGATGAGAGGTAAAGGTCTCCATGACAACTGTTCCTCCTGTATCTTCATGTACACAGCGTTAACATGTACCACACGCCTTGTTCTCGTTGCAGATTTGTGCTTGCCAGTTGCTGTATATCCATTAATACATAGAACTGCATATATTTCGTAGCTAACAGCCAGATATTCTACTAGTATAGCATTGTCTTTCTCATGTTTCAAGTCACTGCAAATGTTCGCATCTAACTTTCTGTGTACATGTATTTGACTTCTAATGTTGACATTTTAATGACACGTGTCTTTTTTGGCCAATATTCCCTCAGCTTTATATGTAAACTGTGTAATGCAATTGCACAATTTAGGGCATGTATACGCTAGCTAATGTCATTGGAGTTACTTTACTGAATACTAAATTGTCCCTGTTTACACATTTCCTGTAAATCATAGAATGCAGTTTTAGCAAGACCCTATCCAGTTTTTAATTTTAGTTCTTTTATTAAAATATACGATATGTTTGAATGTTTATTTTTTACTCACTTGTATAATCTGCCAGTGTTTATCCATGTCATAGTAACACTCGTGCTTGCTGATGTATGTTATATATATTTAAAGATTCAAGACAATACATGTTTATGCTCCCCCAAAAAATTTCGGGGGTGCATATTGCCGCCGCCTTGTCCGTCCGTCCGTCCGTCCTTCCGTCCGTCCGTCCTTCTTTCTTGTCCGGACGATTTCTCAGCAACTAATAGCCGGAATTCAACGAAACTTTATTTGAAGCTTCATAACCAAGAGGAGGTGTGCATATTTCCAGGACGTTCCGCTTCATTGAGTTTTCTTATAGTTATGGGACTTTGAAGATTTCCGAAATATGTATATAATTAACAATTATTGACTGTCTTTGCTGGGGTATTTCTCAGCAACTATATACTGGCCGGAATTCAACAAAACTTTATGGGAAGCTTCATTACCAAGAAGCGGTGTGTATATTACCAGGATCTTCCGCTTCAATGATTTTTCTCGGAGTTATGGGACTTTGAAGATTCCTGAAATAAGTATTTAGTGCACAATTCTTGTCCAGGCTTTTTCTCAGCAACTACTGGACAGATTTCATTGAAACTTAATATAATTCTTCATTACCAAGAAAAGTTGTGCATATTACCAGGATGTTCTGCTTCAATGATTTTTCTTGGAGTTATGGTACTTTAAAGATTTTTGAAATTAGTTTATAGTGCACAATTCTTGTATGGGCTTTTTCTCAACAACTACTGGCCATATTTCAATAAAGCTTTATGGGAAGCTTCATTGCCAAGAGGAGGTATCCATATTACCAGGGCGTTCCGCTTCAGTGATTTTTCTTGGAGTTATGGGACTTTGAAGATGTCAGTTGTGTCATATCTATTACTCAGGAACTTTGCTGTGAAAACAATGATGCTTGATGAAAAACTAAATAACTAGGAATTGAAATAACCATTCTGGTATTACAGTAATGATCCATTACTTATATTTTTTTTATTTTTTTTTCATATTTTATTTTTACAATTTTACTTCATGTTCATATTGTATTTTTGTGGTATGCTTACATGCAGTTTTGATGTCAGATTTGGTCTTGCAGTTCTAGTGATTTTTAGTCATTTTAATATCACGGCCCTTCTCATTGCATTTGTATTGCTTGACAAAGCGCATTGGGAGCATCCATCAGTTTTACTGATATCCTTGTCATTACCAATTGGTGCATTATACATTTACCATGGTGTTCTCTTGTAACGTAATGTTTAATCAAAACACTATAGTTATATGTTCGGGGTAAATAGACATATTAACAATTAAGTCACCAATGTAAACTCAGTTAACTCATTTAAAGGGACCGTGTCTACAAAAATGGCATTAGGCGGGTAATACAAAAAAAAAACAATATATTATTAAGATAATAATATTCTGGTATACTAAAGTCAAGGTAAAAATAATGGAAAACGTATATGCATTCTGAGAAAAAAGCTTTGGAGATCTCTAGCATTTTTGTTGAGTTTGTATCGAAAAATTCATGTAGTACATCTATGATGTATATACTTAATTTAGTCAAGGCGTTGGGCCGTTGGCATATTCTCTCTCTATGTTGATTTATATTACTTTTTCGTAGTTAATAGTTGTGGATTGTTAAAATGTATCACTGTTTCTAGAGAAGGGCGTCCACAGTATCGAGTACCTAGTCGATATAACCGACCAAAATCTTACGCTGAACCTCAAAGGTACCAATAATATAATGACATTTTCAATTTGCTAATGAAATGTTTCTTTAGTGGTTTATTATGTTAATATCATTACTGATTACATGTATATGTTAAATGTTAACAAGATGGGTTTGGTTTATAGTTGTAATAATGGTTATTGTAATACAAGAATATAATAATAATAATAATAATAATAATAATAATGATAGTATGTACAATAATTAATATATTATGTAAATTGTTTGAAGGAAAAAACTGTTGTCCATCGATAAACTTCCAATGAAAAAAAGACCAATGTCGTACAAAGACGAAATAGCATATAGGTAAATCGATGGTAAACTAGATTTAAGGGTTATAAGAAGTTTCAGGTTTGGGATTTTCCATCAAACCTTTATTGAATAATAGTGATTATGTATGAAGTAGTTTTTCTTGGCTTAGAGAATAACTTTTTTCTATTCCTCAATTTCACTGTAGAAATTATGACTCCTTTGAACCCGAAATAAAACACAGAAGTTTATCGCCGATCCGGCAAGAATCTCCTTATCGCCAGCCGTCACCAATGCGGCTCCGTCAGCCAAGTCCCAGCAAAATAATGGCTCAGTCTAAGCAATATCGAGACCCACATGCTGGCAATTTCCAATACGATGAGGAAGAGGGGCAACAAGTCTATCCACAAGATCCACGGACAGATCCACCATCAGACGCTAGACCACTGTTCCCATCACCATATCCCGTACCCAAACCGCCCCAATATCAGTTGCAAAATATCGATACTTATCCAGGGCGGCAATATCCTTACTCTCAGTCAAACATGCAACGAAGAAGTTTTAGTTACAGGCAACAGCCTACTCTACCACCGGCTCCTTCTCCGAATTTCCCTTTTCAACATAAACCCAACTACACGACTCCAAAACAGCAGTCCAAGCAAGCCTACGGTTTACTAGAAGAGAGGAATCAAAGGTATCGCTTGTAGCGTGAAGACTGACTTTGTGGGAAACCTCGATACGCTTTACGTGTTTAACAACTGCACGATTGGCTTTGTGGAAATCGTCGATACGCTTTACATGTTTAACTATTCCAGTTCAAGCACACGGTTTGACTTTGTGGAAATCGTCGAGACGCTTTACATAAAACAAGCATGTTGGTCTTATACCTTTGGCCAAAATGTTTCAAATTTTACGTGGTTGTCGGATTTGTATTTTTGTGTTAATACGGGTAATCATCGTATTAAATTGTGTAAGGTGATGAGGTTTTTCGTAACCTGTTAACTATTCTGAGTGTATTACTATGGTTTTTGCTTTCTGGATTGCTTATGGTAGTTTGCGTACTTTTATTACATTAAGGTGCGTTTTAATAATGTTTTTGATCATGCAATATTAAGCTTCTGGTGTTTAAATGATATGAAGTTTGTTTAGCCATATACCATATATTTACTTTAATTTGTACACTTGCGTATTATATTGTGATTTGAAGATTATGTCATATGTAGTTATTGCAAATCAAATAGTAAGTAAATAGATAGAGCTACTAATGTAGACTGCTTTTATACTAACTAGCTTTTTAGTTTGCCTGAGCACAACGTGCTCATGGTGAGCTTTTGTATCGCCATTTGTCCGTCGTGAGTCGTCAACATTTACCTCGTTAACACTCTAGATGCCATATTTATTGGCCAATCTTTATGAAACTTGGTCAAAACATTTGACCCAATGATATCTCGTTTAAGATCGAATCTGGGTCATGTGGGGTCAAATACTAGGTCACTAGGTCCAATTGAATAAAAAGTTTGTTAACACTCTAGAAGTCACATTTTTGCCCAATCTTCTTGAAACTTACGCTGAACATTTGTTCTAATGACATCTCAGCCGAGTTCGAAAATGGTTGTCCTCCGTTGAAAAACATGGCCGCCTGGTGGCGGGGCTTTTTTGAATATGGCTATATTGAAAACTTTATAAAGCTTGTTAATACTGTATAAGTCACATTGTTTGCCCAAACTTCATGAAACTTGGTCAGAACATTTGTCCCAATGATATCTCGGCCGATGTCGATTCTGGTTCACGTGGATTCAAAAACTAGGTCACTAGGTCAAATTGAAGAAAAAACTTGTTAACACTCTAAAAGTCACATTTTTGCTCAATCTTCATGAAACTTGGTCAAAACATTTGCCTTAATGATATCTCGGCCGCGTTTGAATCTGGGTTATGTAGGGTGAAAAACTAGGTCACTAGGTCAAATTGAAGAAAAAGCTTGTTAACACTCTAAATTTTCACATTTTTTGCCCAATCTTCATGAAACTTGGTCAGAACATTTATCCCAATGATATCTCGGCTGAGTTCGAATCTGGGTCATGTGGGATCAAAAACTAGGTCACAAGGTCAAATTGAAGAAAAGGCTTGTTAACACTCTAGAAGTCACATTTTTTGCCCAATATTCATGAAACTTGCTCAGAACATTTGTCTTAATGGTATCTCGTCTGAGTTTGAATCTGGGTCATATGCGGTATGAAACTTGGTCAGAACATTTATCCCAATGATATCTCGGCTGAGTTCGAATCTGGGTCATGTGGGATCAAAAACTAGGTCACAAGGTCAAATTGAAGAAAAGGCTTGTTAACACTCTAGAAGTCACATTTTTTGCCCAATATTCATGAAACTTGCTCAGAACATTTGTCTTAATGGTATCTCGTCTGAGTTTGAATCTGGGTCATATGCGGTCAAAAACTAGGTCACTAGGTCAAATTGAAGAAAAAGACTGTTAACACTCTAGAAGTTACATTATTTTCCCAATCGTCATGAAACTTGCTCAGAACATTTGTCCCAATGGTGTTTCGGCCGAGTTCGAATCTGGGTCATTTGGGGTCAAAAACTAGGTCACTAGGTCAAATTCAAGAAAAAGCTTCAATTTCAATATGTACTTCCCAAATTTTGAATGTCTGTTGTCACTTAAGTTTTTCAAACCATGATGATTAAGGTCGCATTTCAGTATATCCATATCCGTATAAAAATCTAACACATGAAAAAATGTTTGACTTATGAAACTCAGGTTAGCGACCCAGGGCCATTTGGCCCTCTTGTTTTATATCTGGGTTATAAACTTACCTGTGTTGCATATATACATGTATAAATCATTACCAACAGCAATGATTGGTCAATGGAAACGGATTGAAATGGGTCAAAATGTATGCAAAATAATACATATATAAAATGAAAAATATTTGCAGGTGTACAATAAACATATTGAAAGGATCATATACTGAATATCGTCCGAAATAAAATAACTATAACATATATGTATAATGGTCATGCTGTATCATGTCCATAATTTAAATTTTCGCATAGCACAAAAAATGACCTACTCAATACTCAACAAATAAATAAAATGTAGTATTAATTTTTTTTTCCGGCAAAATCAAACTACACATGTTTCGATGACGTCACCGGTACGTGTGTATGTCCTTGCAGGAATGGTGACGGGTACCGCCGGGCACCAGACGCCTACGGCGATGGAGGAACCAGTCAGCGTTTGACACGTGCACAGCAGATACAGCAACTGACATCACAACTCAGAGATCTAGAAACCAAATACGAAGTAGCGTTTGTATTTTTTTGTATTTATTTTATTTAAATTAGAATGACGACGTTATCTTTTAAATTTGAAAATGTTTTGCAAAACTGATGTTTTATAATGGCTTTCGTATGCATAGGCGGCTAAAGTAATGTTGGTTGAAATTCCCAAAACATGGCTTAACCGATTTGGTTTGTGTAATAGAACTAATTTTGCAAGTATAAATTTTGATAAACGAAGGATGTTTGTTGAACCCTTAAAGTGTGTACGTACGATCGTACAATTGATATAGTGTCATATATACAGTTATCAAAATAAAGTTCATTAATATATATTTATATTTAAAATGGAATAAAAGTTAAGAACAACCATTGCTTTTAAACGCACAATAACCTAGTTTTTAATCACTAAATAGTTTTCGTCTGTACAAGCGGAAACTCAAATACATTTATATACGTTGACTTGACAGTTGGTTTACGTAACACAACACTAATAAACGATGCAAAAGTCGACACTAGTACTTGTTGATTTATTTCATATTAAAGTGTTGCCTTCGTCATTTTAATGTTTTCTTGTTCGCTTTCAAGTTGTATTGTCACTTTCATCTGCTTATCTTGAAAATAATTGGTATGAAAGATCGTACATACACACTTAAATATGTCCCAGCACCCAATCATTATCATTTACAGAACAAGTTGATTAGCGGCATTAAAAGCTATTTCGCCCTAGTTCATTACGTCCATGTATTTTCTTGCAGTAAATACAGATTTTATAATGTTTGATATGATCGGATGCTATAGTGAACTATTTCTTTACAGAATACAAGAGAACAATATGATGCGTATAACCAAGACTATTGATGCATTCTCATGAGGTTACTTACCCATGTTGATCGTGTGTGGGGGCTTGAATGGTTTTTGTTAGACAAGACACGTACACGCCTCAAAATATGATCTTGCAAAGATAAAATACATACAGCCACTTAATCAGTTTTGGTTAACTCTCTCAAACATACTACATGTATTCAAAATCGGATAGGGCTTTAGCTAATAAAACTTAAGTTCTTCAAAGAAATGTTGTCTCTAGTACTCTCTACTGGCAACATTGTGTAACAATGTCAAGAATGTCATTTTAGCGTCATTGTTTGATGTAAAAAGTGAGATTTATAATATGTGGACACCCGTCATCTATAGTTTATCAGTTACTTTAGTAACTATACTTACGATGGTAACATGCTGCTGTACGTTGTAAGTTTGCACATCATAATTTGAGAAGGTTTCATTGTGTGTGATGACATGGTGGTGAGAACATTGTTGCTTGATGTACATTGTAGACGTCCAGTTGCCAAATTGTATCGTATTTGTATTGTTTCTTTGTTTGTGGGAATTTCTAGATAACACGAGAAGGAATGGCAAGCAACGAGCAGCCATGGCTTGACCGTTATCTAAAGATGGCTCAGGCTTTGTATAACAGTGATATATCAAACAAAGGTAATGCATGATAGGTCAATATGACATAATCCTGCGCGTTCATCAAACCTTTAATCTGACTCCATTTACCATTTTTGATTAAGATTAGAACATTTCCATCTCATTTTTATCAATTTTAGTTTTAACGTTTATAAATTGTTAGCAACTGATGTATTTGTTCATCAAACCTATATATTGACGCCATGTTCATACGCTTAGAAAACTCATCTTCTACTCATCGTATTCGGTCGATAATTGAATCACTGTATTCATTTCTGATTCCATAACATTGGATTTTTTTTATCTGTCACTTGCATACACATCATAACGCATAAAGATCATATAAAACTAATAGCTTTCTATGGCAATATCTGACTGTCTTAGTTTGTCTTCAGTTGCCGCTGAACAGTATGCTTGAGATGAATAATTTAAACTGAACCTGTATGTACTGCATTTTATATATAATATTATAAATATAAAATAGAGGGATGACTTATCAATACACACAATGCACATGATAAAGTCAATGCCCGAGAGAAAACCACAATAGTACCGTCCCTGGAAAACCAGATAGGCTGATGGTCCCTTCTGGCTTTCAAGGGACGATATTGCTAATATAAAAGTAGAAACGGTCAGAAGTAAACACCAATACTGTAAAAAATATTTACAAAAGAACTTGAGAAGCAAGTTCAGCATTCAAGTATGCATTAAAAGAATGATATCATGTAATTCACCATGAAGATGAATTTGTTGTTGTTGGTATTTAATGTCTGAAAAATGGCAATGTGGAACTCAATATAAACATTGACAAAAAGGAGGAATAAAGTACATTTTGTACGAGAAATCATTGATGCTTTGACTTTTAATTGTTTGATTGTATGGCACAAGCAGTCCAAAGATGCACTTTGTATTTTTTCACAAGTATAATTAAGATTTTCATGTAGGTTGTTGTTTGTAAGATAAGTTTTTATCCCAGGAGGACAGTCGACCGCCGAATGTAAGTTTTCGAGGACGTAACTGAGTATTTAGTGTTTGTTCATCAATGTAGATAATCAATAAAACATAGAGGCGTTGCTGTGAAACTAAAAAGGACTCGTGCGCTTTGTGTGTGGATGAAGTTGTGTGTACAGTACAGAATTGCACAAACACATTGGATGTGATATAAAAGAATGTGTTAGTTAATATATATATTTGTGAAATACCAATAGACGAAACAAATGTATTTTGTAATTTGGTACAAAAAGGTTTACTTATTTTGTTACATGTCATTTTCTATAGCGCATTGTGCAGCAAGATGGCTAATGCACACATATACTATTGTTAAATAAAACATTTAAATAAATCCACCAGAGTCGAGTTACGGTAGATGCTGTTGAGTGGGTATTACATCTGAATATATGATTCTTGATTCATGTTCATTTTCACGTTCTTCCAAATATAATCCAATATTTGTGTTGTACATGGTACGGGTTATTATAATATTGCACGTTATTAGTGGCGGATTTATAAACGATGCACGTGTTCTAAAATGACGTATACTTGTTAATGGCCGTTCAACAACATTCATATTGCTAATCATTAAATTACAGTCATCTCATTTTCAGTAATACTTTTGTTGTGCATGTTCATTAATTTCAAACTCTATTGTCGCAATTTCTTGCAACTTGTCATTTATGATTATCATCTGTCAACTTTTTCAGTAAAATCGTTCACTGTTTCATACTATACCTATTTAGAATGCCCAACAATTCGTGTATATCAGTGCAATGTTAAAATATCCAGGAATACTTTTATTAATTAATTAGTTTATATTAACCGATTTTAATTCTAAACTGACCATGGTCAGATATGTTCAGTTAGAATAACACAGTAAGCACTTAACTCCTGAAGTGTCTTGTTTATTCATGATTGTTTAAATTTAATGTTTCAAATATACTTACGCTTAACAGTTAAGCAAGTATATTAATTTCAACGATAACGGTGAAATAGTAAATCAGATTGTCAGTAAAAACCTTTCTGAGACAAAAAGCATCAACAGACAAAGCTAATCTACCAAAATACATTAGTACGTGTTTTTCTTAACAATGAAACCAGCAAACGACGTACGGTTACTCTCGTTTTTCTTGATAATCTACCAAAATATCTACGTTATTTAGTTTGAAAATGTATCTGTTAATCGAGTATAAATAATTTCGATTTCCAGGCAGTCTACCACGGAAGGATGTCATCGACATAGTGGAACAGTACAACAACGCATTCAACCTGAATCTGGACATGACCAAGGCCAACATGCTGGCAATATCTCCGGACATCCTGGACAAATCTGGAAACATTCTGCTGCGACCATTCCTGGCTCATCTGTCACACCTATAGGCGTTGCCAAGAATGACTGTTTATTGCATAAGCGAATGCTTTGTATAACAAGAACGTAAATAAAGTTTCAAGTTTTAATTGAAAATCAAAACAGAAAATTTCAATAACTGCATGTTAATTGTTAAGTATATATTGCTGATATACATCTAGAATTTAAACAACATACACTACGTTTTCAAGGTTTATATATTAGGAACCAGATTGTTATTAACTGCATATTTAAGGTACAACTACGAGTATATATAGACGATGCAAATATAATGTAGGACAACACTGTGAATCATACATTCCATTTTTAAAGTTTTCTCATCAAATGGTATTTAAAACTAATTCATAAAGAACTGCATGCTTAAAGTAAACGACAAAGCGTGTCAGCAATGAGATCCATTTTCGCTTAAGACTAAAATGCTTCTGATTAATGTATCATTACTTTAACCATATTTAACGTTAATAAAAGAGAGAGAAAAATTGAGATCGTTCCTATGTATGCTAATGATGGCGTCATATAGCAATATATATTTTCATATTTTTGTATTGTTAAACTTAAATCTAAAACGATATACATTTTAGTGTTATTTACCACAGTTGGTAGGTTTTAATGAAAGCACGATTTCCATTATATATTAACGTTGTTTGGGATGTCGAAAGGGAGTTTAAAATGTGTGTGTGAGATGCAATTGTTTTTAGCATATGACATCTACTGGATAATTAAAGCTTTAAGGCTAGTATCAATGTACAAATCTGACTTGATTTGTTTTTCATGTGACCATCTACATAATATTGCATTGCACGATAAATAAAATGTAAACGTAATATCAGAGTGTTGCCTATAGCTACGAATGTACTTGCCATGGCAAACACTGGCTTAATTTTATATTCATTTTAACACACACACAATTACTTTGGTGAACCATTTTCAAATGTATAATGCACACTGCCATGTCCGTATCCTATACATGCTAATCACTGTGATAAATTGTCCGTCCCATTAATTTTGTTAGGTGTGATATATATATATATATTTTTAAAATTGTGTTTTACTATTATATACATGTGTTTAGATAGCGTCGAACTTAGATTTTCCAGCAATCTTTACTATGACTGTGATATTACAAATTAGTCGTTGTTTTCCATTAATTTATTTTGCAAGAAATATATATGTCTGCCTGTTACAATTCCAGTTATGTCATGTACACTTTGTTTTATCTTTTTCCGTCATGTTATTGCACACTGCAATGTGATTATTATGTTTTGATTGCCTGAATTATTAATAGCACTTCAGTATGCTCTTGATTTTTCTGTCTGAACCCACAATAATTTTCTTCAAATAGAATAATTATCTATAATAATGATTTAATAATGCTATTAATAGGAGTTATGTACCAAATGAATAGTGTGCGTATTGCTAACAAATGCTATATTTCATTGAACTGTTAACGGCCAATGTTTCAATTGTTAAACATTATTACTTAACATTTTACACACAGAATTGTAGGTACAAATATTGTAAAGACTACAACATTTTATTGCCATTTGCAGTGTACACAAGTACAAGTTCTATTGACTGAATTTCATACATGTATGTGTTATTTATTTTACTTAAATCATCAGTTTTATTTGTACGGGAATAATAAATGTAGTTTCATAGGTTTTTCTTCTTCTTGTTTCTAGTTCATACAAATTATGTTTTTTTTTAATTTTATGTCTTTGCAGTTTGCCAGAAAAACTGTTCCGACTTTGCTGGCCAGACTTCCAACCGGTGTTAGCTCTTTAAAAGGCGTACCTATTCAGAAATTCACAAATTGAGATTTTCCAAATTTTGTGTCACCGATTTCAAACAGAAAACTACACTATATAAATAAATGAGCGAAATAACGCTCCTTATGTATAGAAATCTACTTGACATAATTTTCGTCCATGAATGAACACATCGACTGAAAAGGCAAAAGTAATAAAGCGTTAGTAATGCTATTGCCGATATTTGTCAAAACAATTGTATCAATTGCACAGCTTTAAAATTAGACACGAAAGTTTTCCAGACTCTTTAGCCTCATGGTTAGCGTGTCAGACTTTTTGATCCGGAAGTCTTGGGTTCGAGCACAGATAGCGTCATTTTTTTCAAAGCTTTCTTTGACAGAGGTTTTATGGGGTATGTAAGTCTAGATGCTTAAGTCATTGCATTTAAGGCATTTGAAGATATTTCTTTAAAATACGAAAATCTATGAATAAGTCCTTTTAAAGTATTACATAGTCACTCTAGAGACCCGTATACCGGATATATACATGTGTACGGGGACGTGGTCAGACATCTTGCCGAAAGTACATACCGCAATTACCCAGAGTATTGGGACACTTTAAACAATAAAAAAATTTCTTGTCCCAATATTTAGGGTCATAAAAAAATAATTTCCGAAATTGTGTACTAAAATTTAGGGAAATGCATGATAACAGTCTATTCTGCACACATCAATGTCTTGTTCCTATGAATACATTTAATTTCTTTGCGATATTAAACACTTATTTAAAGATATTAAATTACACTGAATAATTAAAAGGAATGTTTGATAGCAGACTGACATTTATAAGATCAATTTTTTCCGAATGTGTCCCAATATTATGGGACGCTAAGACGTGTGGAGTTTTAATTGAATATCTGTAGTAAGTATAGTGATATGAAGTTGTTGCATGCAAACTTTATTAAACTGAATTTCTAAGTAAAAAAAGGGGGGAATAATTCTGCTAAATTGTAGGTCAGAGTTATGGGCCTTGGTCAGCGTCCTTACATAATGACCCTGAAGACATGTGTGAAGTTTCAATTGAATATCTGTAGTAGTTACAGAGATATGTACTTGCACACAAACCTTAAAGCCGCAGTCCATAGAATATTATACAAATATGGACTTTTTAGCTGTGCAATATCATGTGATGGTGCACAGCAAAATCCGTGTTGAACGAGGCAACAGCATTAGTTCTAATGAACGTTAATGATGTTTACTTGACTGAAAACGGTTTCTTATAAGGCATTTTATAATGTTCGAAAACGCTTGGTACGAACGGAATATACTCTAATGTACATACTGATTTACTACAGAAGCATCACAAGCATACAGAAACTATACGATAAAAAGTTACGAAAACGTTATTACTTTATCGATTTCAATGCGTTTTTTTGTATGTTGATCAGTAAGATGTCCATTAGAAATGATTTCAGCACAGTTTTATTTTTATCACATATTTCTGGACTTCTGCTTTAACCTGAATTTTTTAAGTACAAAAAGGGGCATAATTCTGCTCAAATGCTTGTCACAGTTATGGGCCATGGCCAGTGACCTTATATAATGGCTCTGAAGGCATGTGTGAAGTTTTAATTCAATATCTGTAGTAGATGTAGAGATATGGAGTTGTTGCACGCAAACTTTTAACATGGATTTTCTAAGTACAAAAAGGGGCATAATTCTGCTAACTTGCAGGTCAGAGTTATGGGCCTTGGTCAGTGACCTCACATAATGACCCCAAAGACATTTGTGAAGTTTGAATTGAATATCTGTAGTAGTTAATGAGATATGTACTTGTTGCATGCAAACCTTAACCAGAGCATTACGCCGACGCCGAAAAACGGGTTAAGTAGTATATAGCTCTAACTATTCGGTGAATAGTCGAGCTAATAAAACGAAGTTAAATGTATCTTGTCAGTGTTGTCTATGTACTTTCCAAACGATGTCTGCCCATGGCCTCGTATTCAAGTACATTTAAGCGATATACTTTCACAATGGCCACTGAAATTCCGATGTAATATCCCCCGATTTTTCCCTGATCGGATTGTGATTTCCCCTGACATTTAGTTTCAGATCAACAGTACACTTTGTCACAGTGATAACAGTATATATAAATATATGGCCAACATTGTCCTTCCTACTTTCTAGCCATTTTTACTCAACTTTACTTCATATTCTACACACAAACAAACACTTTTTTTATTGGTTTACTGCTTTACTGCTACATTCGAATTTTTGTTTCTCTTTGGGTCAGATTCCCGGATTTTTGTTTCACAATTTTCAAATTCCCTAATTCTTTCCATGCAGGAATTTCTTTTCACACATCTTCCGTTTTCCAGAATCAATAATCATCCTGTATGTGTACGAGTCTGTACGGGGTGTGTGGGGGGTATTGTATTGTATAGGTATGAATATATATGTATTATAAATCATTTGGCAATACACTTCTCACTATCTACATGTAAGTAAACATGGTTCTTGGTTAACAGCTGATTGCTGTTAACATAGATTACATAAGGCAGCATAATTATGGTTATGTTGTCGAGACTGCTTATAATGCACTCTGTCCAGAAGGTTTATACGAGTTTAATAAAATGACAGTTTCTTGTGATCAAACTGCCTGTCAACTTCCAAGCACCCTTCTCGAAAAAGTGTATTAAATACTACTTGCTGCGGTATTGGCACCATATTTTTCTGCGTTTAATACACTTGAAAATGCAGAAAATATACACTTATTAAAGAGAAAACGTGTATTTTTTCTGCATTTTCCCAGCATTAACACACTTAAGTGCATTTAAAGTGTATTGTTCTCCATGAAAAAATGCACTTTTTCTTCAAAAAATACACTTAAGTGCATTTAAAGTGTATTTTAAGTGTGTTTTCTAGTACAATAATAAACTTTTTTGTAAAAAATGCAGAAAAAGTACAGAAACAATACACTTACTGTACTAAAAGTGTATTTAATGCGCACTTAACGCAGACAAAAAATACGGTGCCAATACCGCAGCTTTTAATACGCTTATTCGAGAAGGGAAGCATTTCTACTTATATCTGAACATTTGAGAAAATATATCAATATTGGCGGCAACATGACTTTGAGATGAGCCTTCAACTGAATGGATAAAATTTGTTTATAAAGAAGTTTATGTTTGGTCTGGCAATTTATTATTACACAAAACGATTCCACACAATGAACGTATATACATATATAAACTATACAAGATCAGCCAATTCCTGAACAAAAATTGTGTTAGCAGATCGTCATTCTAATATTTATTTTCTTCTTTTATGACTATAATGTGTTATCCCAAAGTTCTACACATACATTAAGTTCAAAGTCACTTGGTCTATTCTACCAAATATATAATACAGACTGTAAATAATAAGTTAATTACCGGTAGATCTGATTATATATGATACAGACTGTAAATTACGAGTTAATGAGTATTTTATTCTAAACAAATGAATTTATTTAAATATAAAAACAATACTAAAACATGTTCAAACCATCGACTTTTCTGCAAATAAAAACACTGTTAAACACTGTTGATAAGGATGTTGTTAACTCTTGATTACATGCATCTTGTGAAATCACATCACTTGATCCTCACATATCTCACACTGCAAACCATGTTAATGTAATCTCTTCACAGTACTGTTCAGAATTGTGGCCTTAGGTGAAAGAAATAAAAATCTTATTTTCCACCAAACAACGAATACATCCATTTACACTACACTCTCTGTGGCCAGCAAGTGTCAAGGAGATGACCCAGAGTGTGATTTGGAACTGTTGTTTGCATTGTCAGTAGCGTGTGTAACAGTTATGTCCCCCTGCTCGAGGCGAGATGTGTACCACCACCGCATCCAGGCAGCCTTGGACCTGTCCCACGCCGCACCGAACGAGTCGAAAGCCGGTCGTACGTCCAGAATGGTGAACTGGTAAGTGGCCTTGTCGACCTTGCCTCCATCGTAATAGTCAATTATGTATCGGACTTCTTTACCACAGCGATCTACTATCCAGTCGTGTCGATCAAACGGTAGTTCATACCTTAAAGAAGAAAATATAAGCAATGATGCTGGGTTACAAATGAAAAATAACTTAAAACGCATATTATTGAGAGGACACCAGTCTTTGTGAGGACATCAGTCTTTGACAGGACACTAGTCTTTGCTCATTAATACATTCCAGTGCGAACCTATGCTAAAAAGGTGCTTTTCAATAACAAGCGCTGTTGAAGGACAGCGCGCTAGACTTTTATTGTACTTGTCAAAGAAACTGGCATTTTTTCCAAAACTAACTGTTTGGATAGTAGGGGCAAATTAAACAAAGTTAGGGGCCAATTAAACAGTCAATTTCGTTGTCGAGTTACTGAGTGGAAAGCATTTGTCTAATTTTCAAAACAGTGACCTTGACCCCACCCACCCCAATCTCATGCAATGTCTTGCTATACGCTACCTATAAATTGAGTTTCATTACAATATTTCAATCTGTTCTCGAGTTATTGAGCAGAAACTGTTTTTCGATTTTTAGCAACTGAGACCTTTACCTTGACAACAAATGCAATCCCAAGTAAAGTATTGCTTTACGGTATCTATGTATGAAGATTCATTCTCGAGTTAGAGAGTTGAAATTGAAAGTTGACACCGAACCCCACCAGTGGCAATGTAAAATTTCTAAGTGTAAAAAGGCCCATAATTTTGACAAATTTCAAACAAGAATTATCAAAATTGGCCTATGGGTAAAAGGGAATAAGTGCATTAAGTCGGAATGAAATTGCCCAAGCCATTCCTGAGAAACTAGCTTACTGAAAAACTTTAATGTATCCAAATAGCATATATGCAAAATTGCATGTAAAGAGGCCCATAATTTTGACAAATTTCAAACTAGAGTTACCAAACTTGGCCTATAGGTTCATTTTAATATGCGGAATACATGTCTTAAGCTTGAATGAAACCCCTGAAGCCATTCCTAAGAAACCACCTTACCGAAAAAACTTTAACCTAGCCCAGACGCCGAAGCTGGTTCGAGTAGGATAGCTTTCTTTTTCTTCAAAAAGACGAGCTAAAATCTGTGATATGGTTACATGTATATGTCAAATAACTTTTTCAAACCACATTTGTGGCTACAAAAATAAATTGTGTAATGAGTAACTGTTATTTCTAAGTATTTAAGCAAGTCTCTGAAGTATTAATTGATATAGACAAAACTGACTTTAACACTAAGAATATAAGGCAGCTTTTAATCAGTCAAAAGAGGTGTGACGAATACCTTCTCTGACTGTCTTCCCAACTTCATAGAGTTCAATGGTTTTGACAAAGTTATGTCTGTTTAATGTGCTAGTATGTATTTGTTCTCCAAACCATTTTACTCACATTAATAAACCTAGGCATATTAAGGGTTCAGCACAAATTCTGAATACAAAACCTAAGTTTCAACCACAACCCTCGATACTTAGTCCTTTAAAACACCTACCCCATCCAGCCCCTAATTTTCGCCCTAGGTGAGAACTCCTTGGCCTTTCCACCAAATTTCTTCAGCTTCGGATGCTGACATTCCCTGCAATAGCATGCAAGGTTGTAAATCAATTTACATGCAATGCTAATTCTACGGAACTAAGGCCAGAAACATCGTGTTCAGAGCAAAATATTGTTTCTGACCAATAAATCAAAAGATATGTGTGCGTATATTAAACTTACTATGCTGAACACAGTTTCAAAATGCAAACCTTTGTAAAAAGTACTTTAAACTCCATGCATGGTGAAGGATTTACTAAGACTTGAAGTAGACAATAAAAAATTGCCATTTATAATATAAGTAATATAATTCTAAATCAAGGTGTCTGCAAGTTCATTTGCACAGTCTGCTGTCATGCCAAGACTTTAAGCTTCCATCTAGGATGAACAAAAACAAATATGAACATGTGAACCTTTGATGGGACATCGACCTTTAGTCAAGACTGTTTATTGTCTTAGGTCTTAGATTCAATCACACACATCTGAGCTATAAACCATCGTGTGTTAGATCAGTGAATGTCTTAGGTCTTGGATTCAACCACAGATGATTGAGTTATAAACTGTCATGTATTTGATCAGTAAATGCCTTAGGTATTGGGCTCAATCACACACGTCTGAGCTAAGTGACATCTGTTCGATCAGTGAATGTCCTAGATTCAATCAAACACATACGAGCAATTAACCATCGTGTATCAGATTAGTGAATGTATTAGATTCGATCAAACACATATGAGCAATAAACCATTGTGTGTTAGATCAGTAAATGTCTCACATTCAATTAAACACATATGAGCTATAAAACAGCGGCTGTTAGATCAGTAACTGTCTAGGATTCAATCCAACACATATGAGCAATACACCAACATGTGTTAGATCAGTCAATGACTTGTACTCTAAAGTCTGACACAACTACAAACATCTTAGCTATAAACAGTAAATGTCTTGGATTCAATCACACTCATATAAGCTATAAACCGTCGTGTTTACCTGCCGTGGAAGGCCTCCCATTTGAGAACCTCCTGCCAGGCCTGCTCGTTGTTGGCATTGTGGATCTTGATGATGTGGGCCATGTCGTTCTGACCTATATCATCTTCCTTCCAGCGCCAGCCTTACAATACAATGATACTTACAATAAAATATACTTACAATAAAATAGACTTACAATAAAATATACTTCCGTCAAGAACAGACTGCGCAAAATCTACAAACCAGGTGTCACACAATAAAATTTGTAAGCTGTATACCACATGTTCAGAACATGCCATACACTGTTAAATTAAGGATGAAAATGCAATAATTTGATTAAACATGATGCATATAACCAACTGTTTCAGTACTACATGCATGATTTATTGAAATAAAGAAAAATTATATAAAATATGAATTAGGTGTTTTAAAATGTTTGTCAGACACCCTGAATTTTCGTCCGACATGTCTGAGTAACAGGTTTCGCATTGTCTGTTTCAGAGCAACAGAAGGATTTTGCAAGAATTTAGTATTACCCCATCATTTTTCACAGTGATAGAGTACTGAGTGATTTAATTGAGTACTTGAGATTACGTTATGCCATTAACATAAATTAATTGTTGGCAAACCAAAATTGAGTAAAACTGTAACAAACAAATTCAATCAATATGCATCACCATTTTACAAAAATGGATGGATGATGCAATGAAAACACTACAGGTTGTATGTCATATTTATCTTGCATTGAATTTGTAAACACGTTAAACACTGACCAATAGTTATGCAATCTGTTTGGTGTGTATGAGTGTTCAATATATGAACTGAGTTTTGTCACTCATTAAATTTTCAATTAATCAATTGAGTAAATGGGGTTTCAGATTTGGCTATTTATGCAAAAACGTGCCTTATCTGTTGCTCTGCTTTCATGTTCCAGTAGAGTTCAGTTGCAGTGATAGTACGATTGAAATTGAAAATTGTGTTACAGGGTTGTAATTGGGATTTAAACCCATGGTTTTAAGAGTGAATATTTTATTAATGACAAATTCTCATTCCCTACCAATCTCATATAAGCACATAGCTTAACATGGGAGTTTAAGGCATAATGGCTAATAACAAGAGGAAAAATGGCACTAAACGCCTTACCTGAGTATAAAGATCTGGGCCTTGCAATTTCAGATATTTTTTTAGTCTATATAAACCATGTGACCCACAGGGCATGGCCACCTTGTACCCCAGGGGCATAATTTAAACAATCTTTGTAGATGACCACTCCACGATGTTTTATGCAAAATATAAAACCTCTGGGCCATACGGTTTCAACAAGGAAGATTTTCAAGGCCCACTTGCCATGTAAGTCTATATAAATCATGTGACGCCCCGGGTCACGGCCACTTTTTACCCCAGGGGCATAATTTGAAAAATCTTTGTAGAGGACCACTATACAATGTTACATATCACATACGAAAAAACTGTGATTTCAGGAGATTTTAAAGTCATTTGGCTATTTAAGTCTATATAAACAATGTGACCCCCAGGGCAGGGCCAGTTTTGACCAATGGGACATCATTTGAACAATCTTTGCAGAGGACCACTATAAAATGTCACATACCACATATGAAACCTCTAGGCCTAGCAGTTTCAGAGGAGAAGATTTTTAAAGTCATCTTGCTATTTAAGTCCATATCAACCATGTGAGCCCTGGGGTGTGGCCAGTTTTGACCCCAGGAGCATCATTTCAGCAGTCTTTGTAGAGGATCACTATACAATGTTACATACCAAATATGAAACCTCTGGGCCTTGCAGTTTCAGAGAAGATTTTTAAAGCCATTTTGCTATTTAAGTCTATATAAACCTGGTGACTCCTAGGGTGTGCCCAGTTTTGACCCCAGGGGCATCATTTGAACAATCTTTATACAATGTTTCCAACCAAATATGAAACCTCTGGGCCTTGTGGTTTCAGGAGAAGTTTTTTAAAGTCATTTTGCTATTTACATTTATATTAACCATGTGAGCCCTGGGGTGTGGACAGTTTTGACCCCAGGGTCATCAATTGAACAATCTTTGTAAAGGACCACTATACAATGTTATATACCAAATATGAAACCTCTGGGCCTTGCGGTTTCAGAGGAGAAGATTTTAAAAGTCATTTTGCTATACAAGTCTATATAAACCATGTGACCCCTGGGGCGTGGCCAGTTTTGACCCCAGGGGTATCATTTGAACAATCTTATTAGAGGACCACTACAGGATGTCACATATCAAATATGAAGGCCTGTCCAATATCTGGTACTAACAAGTTGTTCTTCTGAGAAGAGGTCCTTGGGTGGAGGCTGCCAACAAAGCATTAAGAACTTTGTTGGAGAGACATGATCTGTGTGTAGTTTTTTGTGTGCTGCACACATTTTAATTAAACTGTACAAATGAAAGGTTTAAAGTAGATGACTAGACTTTAGGCTCTATCCTACATGTTTCTGTACATGCTGGTGAAACAGACTGCAGTGTCAGAGCCACAGACTCGATTGCTGATTAATTTTGTCTTACAAAACATTGTGCAGTTCCACCTAAGTTAGACTACTTATAGATCTAATGCTATCATTTCATATTTGGCATTTCATTATTAAATTAGAAATTTACACTTCGCCTGTAAACAAATTCAATGTAGTAGATCTAAAGTGAAAATATATGATATAAGACGGTCTTATATACTAAGACTGATTGACTACATTTCTTACACATTGCCTAAACATTACATCCACCTAATTTACTTACACAACAACATGATTGACCATGCTGGTGGGTAACATTTTCTATGCATTTCAATGGTCATCTCCAACGATTCTCTAAAGCACCCTCACAACAATGTGTAACTTGCTAGCTGGTTTTATAAGATCTAAAAAAAATAGCACACTGTATACACCTGGCTGGAATGTCATCTGCTGTGTTGATTTCTGAGTGTTGGAGGCTTATTGAAATCATAGTGCTGCAGTATAAACAATGTGACCCCCGGGGTGTAGTCAGTTTTGACCCCAGCAGCATAATTTGAACAATCTTTGTAGAGGACCACTACACAATGTTACTTACCAAATATAAAACCTTTGGGCCTTGCGGATTCAGAGGAGAAGATTTTACAAGTCATTTTGCTATTTAAGTCTAGATAAACCATGTCATCCCCGGGGTGTGGCCAATTTTGACCCCAGGGGCATCATTTGAACAATCTTTGAAGAGGAACATTATGCAATGTTACCAATCGAATATGAAACCTCTAGGCCTTGCAGTTTCAGAGGAGAAGATTTTTAAAGTCATTTGGCTATTTAAGTATGTATAAACCATGTGAACCCCGGATTGTGGCCAGTTTTGACCCCAGGGGCATCATTTCAACACTCTTTGTAGAGGACCACTATGCAATGCTACATACCAAATATGAAACCTCTGGGCCTTGCGCTTTCAGAGAAGATTTTTAAAGTCATTTTGCTATTTAAGTCTATATAAACCATGTGACCCCTGGGGTTTGGCCAGTTTTGACCCCAGGGGCATCATTTGAACAATCTTTGTAGAGGACCACTATACAATGTTACATACCAAATATGAAACCTCTAGGCCTTGCGGTTTCAGAGGAGAAGATTTTTAAAGTCATTTTGCTATATAAGTCTATATAAACCATGTGACCCCTGGGGCGTGGCCACTTTTGATCCCAAGGGCATCATTTGAACAATCTTAGTAGAGGACCACTAGAGGATGTCACACATCAAATTGAAAGCCCTGCGCCTTGCGGTTTCATAGGAGAAGATTTTTAAAGTTTTCACTTTTAAATCTATTTTTAGCTCTGGTGACTTACATATGCAGCGGACCGGAAAGATTTGAACAACTTTGAAAGAGGTCCACCCAAGGATCATTCCTGTGAAGTTTGGTGAAAATCTGCCAAGCGGTTTAGGAGATGTTGTTTGCATGAAAAGTTAACGACGCACGCACACACGCACGCACGCACACACGCACGACGGACAACGGGCGATCACAAAAGCTCACCATGAGCACTTTGTGCTCAGGTGAGCTAAAAATGTTTAAGTTGAAAAAAAAAAACACAAACAAAACCATCAACAACAAATTTAGCAGAAGAAAGGAATACAATTATGGTATGCCACACAGAAAACAAACACATCTTCACCTTTTCTCAGCATGGCGTTCCAGAACATCTGCTGTGAAGGATAGACCCAGCTTTCCTCCGTTCCTGCCTTCGGGATACTGGACATTTCACGGTTGGTTGAGAGTGGAAAGGGCTGATCAGGGGCTGGGCGCTGGTTGGGCGGTGGCATCTGCAATTATTACATGTCACAGTCTTTGTACAATGAACATTTAAGACATACTGATCAACACAGCAAAGTCTAATCATTACCATTCAATTGCAACTAATGTTAGGTCATTATTGTAGGATGTTTAGACATGATTTCTTTAGTTCAATGGTTCATGATTCCTGGACAAATAAGGGGTGTGGAAAATCTATGCCTGACTCATCGAACACGGGTGATTAAAAAATATACCGTTGGACAGGTAAAATTTTCCTATTAAGTTGTCTGAGGAGAAGTACAGTATTTGTGTGATGTAAAAGTTGGGATTTAATTATTATATAATTATAATTTATTTCAAGAACGAAAATAAATTGTGTATTAACTATTATTTAACAAGGCTTTTTTGTGTGGATAATATTGCAAGCAATACAGGAGTCCCCTACCAGTGAAAAGTTCACTGAAAACCCCTACTAATTAAACATTGTGCAATACCGTCAAATCGCCCTTTATCTGTATATAACCAAAGTTTCATATTCAAATCCCATTTGTCACTGCTGTATTAAGTTTTTTATATTTTTTTATTTTAGTAATATTGACCAGACATTTGAGTTACTTTTTGAGTTACTGCAGTACTAAACTGACAGAGGGCAATCATATAGTCCATTCTGTGTACCAAGTTTCATGATCATATGTTATGTTCTTTTCGAGTACATCGTGGGCAATCGTTGCCAAAATCGTGACAGTGTGACCGGGGCTTTATATAGCAAGGGCAGTATAAAAGTGTCTTCCTCAGGTAAAATGTCTAATGCACTTTTCCTAACAATTGACTATTTTATTTTTTTATATTTTGAAGCATTTTTACCCAAAATATACTTTATATGGCCTGGACCAAATCTCCAGCCTCTGAAAACAAGCTCTGCAGGCATTAAACAATAATTTTCAATTACTACAACCAGAAATAGTTTTGTAATCTATAAATAGACGCTCTCCCATTGGTTCGAACAGCCATCGGTGACTGAATATAAAAGTGATGTCGCATGGCCTAAACTCATGTCTTATGGGCTAAACATAGATTTGTGGATTTCCCCAAATGTGTACTGGATTGCATATTAAAATTCACACACACAGCAGCAAGAACCAGAACTCTTTAACTAAATTGATGTCATATGGGCTAAAAATAGATTTGTTGAATTTGTCTTTTGGTTCCTGAACATGCGCATTGAAAACTGTACAAGTAACAGTCAAACCAGCACAGCGTTCTTTTCTGTATACATACAACAATGATCACATTTTGTTGATTTTCATGACGTCGTTTTATGTATTTCATTTTATTTAGTAGGTTATTTTTTGAATATAACAGAACGTGGTGAGATTTAAAAATAGAATTACAGATTGCCGTTGGATTATAATAAGTTTATCTGCTCGGTGATTTTGTTAGTAAAACTATTTAAAGATTATATAACACAACACCTCGGTCAACTATAACACCTCGGTCAACATGAGTTTCACCAAGTGAACATAAGACAATGTCCAATGGCCATCTAGTCAATAATTGTATAATGTCAACAGTTCTAGTAGTAAAACAATAAAAACAATTTCTTACTGTTATAATATTTACCATATTATCTGGGTTGATATCAGTCTCCTTTCCCGCTCCACTCATTGGACATTCACTGGGTGGAGGACCCGCTGTCGCATGCATTGCACACTCGCTGGGGGCACTTGAAAAGCTAACTGCCATCTTCTGCATTTCTGCCTCACTTAGACCTTTGGGTTGATGCTGTGAAATAAAGCATAACCTCTCTCATCTAGTTTGTTCTCTTTAACTGAATGATTATACAAGATTCAGATGTGAGAAGCAGATTTGAGACTAAAAGCAACATGTGCAGGGTTGTTATTATCAAATGAAACAAGCAATTTTTATCTAAATCTAAGCAATTTGACCAGGGGTCTAGGGGGCCCATTTTTTATATGACCTATTGCACTTTTTTTAAGTTCCTAAAAAAGCAACTGATTTTCTCACGATTTTAAACGATGCATTTGATCGGCAATCGGTTAATAATGACAAGCCTGATGTGTACGAATATCTTACAAATACATAATCAAAAGAATTAAAACAAAAATAAACTTTATGACAATGCACAACAGTTAAAGATATCACAATATAAAATAGGATCAATTTTGATTTAAAACATCGGTTAGTGCAATGGGCTAACTAAAGGATGAGTTTGGTACTGGACGTGCGTTTTTCTTGCTAATGGTTCTCAAATCATTTTTCTCGATATTCTTACCTGACCCTTTTTCATTTAGTCATGACAATTCTGGAAAATGCAGAAACAGTAGATTTTGATGTCTTTTTCGCAAACAGTTTTGGAGAACTAGTTGCAATGCGATAATTGCGATGGCTGAGCTATAAGGTAAAGTTTTGCTTTTTCTTTGATAATTTTCTGTCCAATGATCATGATAAATGATGTTAATGCAGGCTCTGAAGACATCAAAGTTACATGTACATATCTGCATGCAAGTCTTGCAACTGTTGGAAATCAAATTTTATCAATAAATTAAGTTTGGTTAACAATGAATCAAAAATGGTGTGTGCAAGCCAATCATTGATAACTTGTTGATGTTTTTTTCCAAACACAAGGAGCAATACTCTGTTTTTTCTGGCCCGATCATGCTTATACTCGATTTCATCTGTAGTCTTACGTTCATTGACAAACTGTACACGACTGGTGAAGATTGGATGAAAAATGAAGTCTCTATCCTGAAAAATGTCCATGTTTGCATATTTTTTCACAAAACAAAAGGCAATAACTCTGGTGTTTCTGGTCTGATCTTGCTTATATTCGACTTCCACAGTAATCTCATGATAATCGAGATAAGTCTCTATCTTGAACAATGTCCATTTTTGTATATTTTTTTAATAAACAAATGGCAATAACTCTGGTTTTTGAAACACAATCTGGCCCATTTTTTGGCGTCTGCTGAGATCTGATACTTATACACAAACTGTAAAAGTTTCGCTAAGATTGGATGGAAAATAAAGTCTATACGTTGGAAAAATTTTGCACTTATTTTGCATGAAAAAGGGGCAATAACTCTGGTGTAACTGGAGTGATCTGACCCAATAACAGTCCCATCCGAGATTTTATGGTCATACACAAACTGTGCAAGTTTGGTCAAGATTGAATAAAAAATGTAGTCTTTATCGCGATAACAGTTCAAATTGTTGACGGCATACGGACGCCCGACGACGCCGGAGAGGTCCCCGATACCAATAGCTCACCGAGCACTTTGTGCTCAGGTGAGCTAACAATAAAACAATTCAAGACAGCGTTTTTCCTCTATATAAAGTCTGTACTGGAAAACGGTACCATTCCCAATCTGATTTTCTGACCATTGTTCCCAATTTGAAGTTAACAAATTCCCAAATGTAAGAAAAAAAATCAAAAAAAACCTGTAAAGGTCGATGATGTTCCTGTATTTTACTTCTGTTTTACCCTAGCGTAAAACCTCCACGCACAGCTGCATGGCCTTCCCCAGGCCGTTGCAGCGGGGCGCTTAAATTTCAACTTGATCCGGGGCGCCTAAAATTAGTGTCGCCCTTATAAACATCGCCTGTGGCACGTGTATTTTATCAATTAATTAGCTGTGTTGACTGCAGCAGACCAACAATGCCTGCTGTGAAAGCTAATCTCTTACGTCACAATGGCCATTTTTCACTCGAGAAACATGTACACCCACTCTATAAAGTCAGTGAATGATTAAAGCGAGTGTCACTTCGCCGAAAATTTTAACAATTTACAGTTATTCCTAAGTCGCAATCTATCACCCTGAAGCACCGCCCTGTAGGCGGAGTTTCAACATGCAGTAAAATCGATATTAGCCAATAGAAATGCTCAGTCTATCTTCGCTTTGGAATGACCGACCGATCGACGCAGTTGGCATGTATCCACACACAAGTAACCTTATACGCACGTCAAGCGTATTATCGGCCTAAAAATTGTAAATGAGCTTTAATATTTTATAACATGCAGACTTATTTATTTAAGAAATTTCATAACTTTAAAAAATAAACTGCAAAAAATTAGTCTCCAATACGCTAATATGAAATCGTAATCAGAAAAGCCTATCCAGTGTTACTGCTCAGTGTTGTACAAGTAGTTTCGTAAACACAAGCGGTCTTGTTTATGTACATGTATGCCATGTAAAACCAGTGTTTTTTGCAAAAGAGCGCGAAATGTCTGCTGACAACCACGACATCACGTTCCACGCATGGAAAGTGTACGTGTACCGACTATGTGCTTTCTAAATACAGGTCTTTAACATATGACGCGCGTAGGCACAACGTGCACGGGGAAATTCTACCGCCATTTTTGCAAGAACAAATATAATATACATGTATTTTAATCATGATTCTTTCAATGACGCTTTTGCTTTTAAAAGGCTAGAGGTATAACGTTTAAACGGTGATGTTTCGTTTACTGTAATAACCCTAAGTATTGGGATACCCTAAATATTGGGACACCCCTATTTTTTGGAAAAAAAATAATTTTGCACCCCTTAATATTGGGACACATTTGAAAGTTGAATTTTTGCGTGTCACTAAAAATTGGGACACATAAATAACACCTTATGTTGTTACTGTATAAAAATTCCATACCCTGCCACTACCGCTGGTTGCATAGCGACGTGTGACATGGTATATTCCTGCCACTACCGCTGGTTGCATAGCGACGTGTGACATGGTATATTGCACTTTCTCATCTGTGCACCATAATGTCCACCATCAGGTGTATGTTTAAATGTAGTTGACACGGTGTGCAAACTGTGTACTCTACCGGAGCATGGTCTTCTCAATTAATTACCATTAAGTATCCAGCAAGAAATTTATCTTATATGCATTATCCAAATGAAATTTGTTCAAGACATAGATATATGCATAATATATTGCATCATATATTGCCCAAAATGTTCAGACACAATTTCGAGAATTATTTTTTTTTATGTCCCTTAATATTAGGACAATAAAAAATGTAATGATTTTTAAGTGCCCCAATACATCTATAGGGTAATTACGGTATTTCATTTCGTTTAAACGTTTACAAAAATTGAAAACGTGTTAGCCTTAATTTTAAGAGCTAAAATGGACCAGATAAGGTCATATGAAAGATTTCGAAAAAAACAAATTCGACGTAGGGACCGGCGCGCCTGAGAAAAATGGGTTACTGTTAATAGCGAGGGGAAGTAACTTACTGTTTTTACATCTTTTATGACATTTTTTAATGAAACTGATAAAATTCCCAATATGGCTGAAAACGACGCTAATTTTCCCAATTTGACAGGTACCGGTACCATTCCCAAAGTGGTGGGGAAAAACGCTGCAAGACAAAAAATCTAGCCTATTAATTACACAACAGTTTATAACAAATCATTACCTTTGATGTACCAATATGTTGTGTTTGTTGATTGTTCTGGTGCATAGGGCATTCGGCAGGTATGGCATTGGAGTTAACATCTTTTTTAGCAGTGGCTGAATCCACAGCTGGTGTTGATGATGAACCTCCCATCTGCCGAGTAAACAAAGTGAAAACTTAATGCAGTATTGAGAAAAAACCTGGATCCTTAGACTGATGCAGTCGTTTCTGTCAAATATAGAATTCATCAGTTTACTGCAGCTCTTGAACATATTACCTTTGTAAATTTTTCAGGAAATATTTTTCTGTATATAAATGAAGTTTTATTATGAAGGAAAAAATAATCAGGAAACAGACAAATCAAAATGGTAATTTAACATGAGAACTTCATGTGGAGTTGTTTGGATTTTATTGTTAACTGTTTTTAACGGTGCTAAAGTAAATTAGATTCCTGAAAATTACTCCCATTCACGATTTCGACATTGTCAAATCACGCCTAACGAGACTGGCGAGATAACGCGAGATTTTGAGGTCAGGGGGGTTCCGTGTTCTCTCTCTAAAGTAAGATCATCTGCTGATGCAGTTTCACATAAACTGCTATTAAAACTCAAAATAAACAATTAGTTAACGTTACATGAAGACGTATTGCTTTAATTTACGATTTTAATGTTTACACACATAATTTAGACCTGGCTAAATAACAGTATTAATGATCACACGAGCAGTGTGTCAAATAGGCAAACATGAACAACAAACACCACACCAAACCTACAGTTAGAAGTAAACAATAAAACTCTTTGACATGCTACTTTGAAAAACTCCACCCACCTATTTTTAAAACATTTAACAGGTCAATTTTTCAAACATTTACTTTGTACTAATGTGTAAAAAAAATAGCCCAACATTGAGTACATTTTCATGGACACAGAAAATTAGTTTTATTTGATTTGATGAGTGGGGTTCTCACAGATATATTGATTTAATGTAAATACAATTTTTAAACGATATTTTTTTCTTTCGACCATTGCAACCGGAATACAAACCGGGCCCAGCTAGCTTAGTTGGTAGAGAGCTGGACTGTCAATCCGTGTGTTCGCGAGTTCGAGCCCCAGCCCGGCCAAATAACTTGTGTGGGATTGGTCATAAAATAATTTCTACTGCCGTTCTCTCCCTACCTCTGCTTCAAGAAGGGCAGTAGTTACTTTTATTAAAGTATGTACATTTGGTACTGATCAGCCGCTTAGATCGGCTAAGGAAAATGGGTAGGTTAAGTGTTCGTTGTAAAGTCTGTAATTGTAGTAGATTTTGCTGCAGTATATACAGGATGAGTCCTGCAGCTCCACATAATAGACATGTGTCCTACTAGTACCATCATAAGAAATATATGCAGCTTATCTTCACTTAATAAACAACACAAGAAGAAAAAACTCCATGTCACTGGGGTATTCTCTTTTAATCATAGGCTATAAATATAAAGCATTTCAAAATCACATCCACAGCACACAAATAAAGACAATTACATAAAGTATTCAATTGTACTGAAACAAGTATCACAAAAAATACATCAGTAATGCTCAAAGCGTGGAAATGTTTTAATTAGTATATTCCTGTGTAGAACCAGTACTTAAGTCACTTTAGTAAAGTACAGTAAAAAACCAAGCAGCTATTGAGTTGGGCTGATACCCCAGACATTTCCAGTTTACCCATTTTGAACAGGAACTTGGACAGTCACAGTTAATGCTGGTGCCAATGTCAAAATGAACAATTTTTCTATAGAATATATATAGCTACTTCCCGCAGTGGTTTTACACAAAATCACAAAGCGGTCAAGGGTCATAGCCCGGCAGACTGAATCGACGAAGAAAATTATTCAGGTCACCAATGGATCACTTTTCCACTGTCTGCGGATTCCGGAATGTTTCGCACCAATGATGTTTTTCCCGAGCATGTTTCTACTTGGAACTTTGTATGTGCACAGATGTGTGATTACTAACTACTGATGACAATCCATCAACAACCATCTATTATGATAACAACAATTTATTAACATTATTATTTTAAATAATATTCACTTGAATTTGGACAATGAATAATATTACTTAACTTGAACACACATTAAATAATATTTATATATTTTTTATAAATGTAATTATATCAGTGGTGTTGTGTGTCACAATATGCTAATTCAAGACGAAATACTGCAATCAGGTGAATAATCCCCTGGAAAATCACGGTGAGACATTCCAGATTCTGTTTGTGATAGTTACCTGAAACAAAGTTCAATTAAAGTATTATTATTATTATTATTGCAAAGATATACTGTAATAAAAACACACATGTATAAACATGAACTGGCTATTCTATGCAATTCCGTATATATACATTAAGACTTCTAAAAGATGCATAGATTCGTTGCAAAGCAAAATGAAAGTAGAAAATAAAACAAACACAGAACTAGGATTTTAGACCTTCCTTTATCTAATAACGATACACAAAAACAATACCATTTTAAATTTTTTTATATCATATTTGACGGAAAAAGTATAAAAACCAAAATAAGATCTATTGGTTAACAATGTGTTTACAATTTGCGATTAATTCCCGTTCCCCACCCACATTTAAAAGTTAGATTTTAATGTGCACACACATAAAAATTGTTGCATTAAAGCACGTTTTTGATTAAATTGACTTACAGATTCTTCCTCCACAACCTTATCCAGTTTTCTTTCAGGGCTTTTTTTGCCCAAATTGGGAAGACGCCCTAGCCTGTCCATTTTGGGAAAAACAAACGCGTGAAACGATGAAATTGGGAAGAATTCACGCGTAAAAAGTTGAAATTGGGAAATAGGTTCTTTTAAGTTAAAAAAAAAAAATTGATACTTCTTATACAAAAGGTTTTTCTGCTGTTGAAATCCCTGTAACCATATCAGTTCAATACATACATTAATATATACTAATAAAACAATAACATATAAACTCTTTTTCAATATTTGCACTATTTATTCTGTTGAGAGAATTTTGATCTGAATACAGAAATTAATAACACATTAACAAAAACCATTTATCAGGGTACAAATAAGTTGCAGTTAGTAATTTACTGATCATGAAATAAAAAGGTGTAGTCTAGTCCTACAGCCATTTGAATAGGTCTAACAGGTCCAAGTAAACTGTTTAGCAAAAATGTAAACACATGTCAATGTTTTTCACTTTCATATTTCACATTATTAACAACTTCACTGAGTGACTAAATTTACGGGTCGAGTTCCCTGCTTTTGGCGTCTTTGAATTTATTAATCAAACATTCAAAGTCGCTGTCTGTAAATGCGGGTTTGTTGCAAGCAATCCGCATGAGAGCATCGAGCTGGGCTGGAGCCAACGATGAACGAAGAACTGAACATACGTCGTTCATTAAACTGAACGAACGCTCGACAACAGCCGTTGACTGAGGAATTAGTAAGGCCATTTCATATAAGAAGCCAACACGAGGGAATACGGCCTTTAACCCCTGGTCCCTCTGGAGTTCAGCATACACGTCCTCGACAGTCTTCACGGGATTCTGGTTTCTTGTCCTGCAAAAAGGTTGCAAACTTGTTAATTATATGTAAAATATTGAGTAATATACTGAATAAAAGCTTTTGTGTTTGTCTCCCAAATTAAAACCTTTTGAATTTTATATTGTTATCGTTATGGTCTATTTTATTTATCAAAGTGAAAAAAAAGAGTTAAAAATGCATTGAAATTCTTAATAAATTATAAGAAAGATGTTCAAAGTAAAAATGCCATTGAACACATTTAATGTTATTAAAAACTTCAGGAAATGAATGATAGAGAATTAAACAAAATGAATCTAAAAACATTAATTTGTCTTTAACTTCAAACAAAAACATGGTCAATCTATCTAACATGCAAGTCAAATCAACAAACTTTTAAGGTAAGGAAGCAAGCAGAAGTTCAAAGCAAAACAATAAACTATCCAACAGGAACAGAACTGTGAACTTTGCTATATTTTACTTCATCATAAATAAATGTGTTAGAAATGCCAATAACTCGTGTTCAACCAATGGCTCAACATCAGCAGGAGCCACTGTTCGATGGCCTTCAAACTCATCCACCTGGCTTTTACCATAATGAGCAGCCAATGTCTTGATCTTACCCTGTTTACATCCATAATATAATTGAAACTTATTATGTTGTCATAATAATGTTAACTAATGATAAATTTAATAACACCGATTTAAGTGTGCGGGTGTTCCTAGACCTTCAGTGTTAAATACAAGTAAAAATTGGCATTAAATTTATCGCACTTGCTGGAAGATCTTACATTGAACCAGTATTTCAAGCACATATTTACACTAATAATCTGATTAAATGTTTTAACTTAATACACCCAGGATTGCCTGTCGTTAAACCAGGCCAATACTTGGTAAAATCAGTACTATATTGGTAAACACTCAATGAATAAACAATGCATCAACTAGTTATATTAAAGTGTATAAAAAAATGTACAGACACTATTAAGTGTACATACAATGCCATATGAGTGATCAATCTCATCACCAGGCATCTGGCTGGGGTCCAGGACACTGAAGGCAGCCAAGACGGGTGACTTCACTGCAAAGGCGTCCTGTATTTCGTTCTTCAGCTCACAGATTAGGGGCACACCAACAAGTCTGAGGTATTCTTGATAAAAAAAAGAATTTAAGTAAAAGGCTGTCATATTATGGTTAGCTTTTCATAAATAAAATATCGTTTTATTAATGCTGAAGAAAGGTCTCTGAGATGATGACTTGTATTAAACAATAATAGGTTTCATCCTACAAGGCTGTTTGCCAATGGCATGCTAGAGGCATTTAACCCTTATTTAATTTGACTTTAAATCAAGTTGGTTAATAACTTATTATAATATTGTATGCAACCTCAAAGGCTTTCATAAGCAAAAAACATATTGTCATATTCAGTAAATATGCAGTGAACGAGAACAAAGAAAAACTACACTGTGATAAGCCTCCAATAACATTATTTATTGTTAATGAGTGACACCTTACCAGCTGGATCTGCATAGACCTCCGCTCTTCTCATTCTTCTTGCTAGGTCCATACGCTCCGTTATCTGAGTAGACATCTCCTCAGCCTTACTGCAAAATTCAAGTGTGGAACATAAATATTTTAATGTATTTCATTAAACATATATAGATAACTTGTCACTAACCACTTAATATTAATTTATAAGTTTAGTTTTATATTTTGCATTTGGTTAATTCTCTAGCATTATAGTCTAGAAGTATAATAGTCATCAGTATGCTAATTGTACACATCTAGTCTTAATGTATCCATTTGATATTATTTAATTATAATTGGAAAATAGTGTGATTTCATTGTACCTAAACTCTAGATCTCCATAATCCCCATTGTTAAAACGACTGGCCAAATCTTGGAGACTTTGAGTGCAAGCATTCACTCGTTCAGGTAAGTTTGTGAAAAAACCTGTGTCAGCCTGTAAGTAAAGATTCAGTTCATTCACAGGTTTCAAGACATCCGTCAGAAGAACGGCAGTAAACACAACCTTTTGTGTGGTTGCTTTCACTTTGATGCCATGGATTTCTTGATCAGCACTTTCCTGTTAGAGAGTGTCCAGTGTGTCTAGCAGGCTTTCGTATCGGGCCACAAACCTCTGACAAGCCTTGAAGTGGGACAGCCACCTGCAAAAATAAAGTGCAACAGTTCAACTTTGTGTATTTATTTTCTAAATAAGCTTGTGAGATTGTATGAATTAAAATTTCTATGTTGTTAATCATTTATACTTAACCTGTGTCCAGTATACTTGTAGGTTATCGCTGTTGAACAACAATTTTGTGGTGTTACATTAATGCATGCATTTCAATAATACCTTGTGGCTGCAGCTCTGGTAAATGTCAATGGATTCTGGTCATACAGAAGTTGAGCATTGAGAAGGACGGTTGCTCTCTTTGGTGAAAATGCAAACAGTTTCCAAATCCCGATGAGAAGATCCTCAAGTGCTGCCATTATGTCATTTCTTTTCACCATGTGTGTAAGACACAAAGCCAATTTATGATTTCGGCAGTTCACATAAAGGCCATGCGGGGCCATATGGCGAATTCTCTTCTGAAGTCCTGAAATAAAACCATGAATTATAAGATGTCTATGGTCTATGTTTCCGTAATAAATATTCTAGAAATGATAATCAATTCATCAATGAAATAGTTATCATCATTTTATTGGCAAATCAAGAAGGAAACTCTTACACTAATACCAAGTTGAATAACATTTTGATTTATTTTACATTAAATATACACTTTAATATGATTAGAAAAATTAATATACCTTTCTTTTCACCACTCATAGTATTGCAGCCGTCCAGGGCTACAAATCGGATAAGCCGGGTGTCCAGATTCTTCATAGTGAAGAACTGGACCACTGCTTCTTCAAAATCGGTGGCTTTTGTACCCGGCAATTTATATAAGCCGAGAAATTTCTCCTCGACCTTGCCCGTTTGTTTATTCACCCATCGTGCCATGAGTGACGCCTGGCTTCTGTTACTGTGATCAGTACTTTCATCAAGGAATAAGGTGAGCTTATTCCCTCTCAGGGCATCTAGAATGTTATCGTCAATGTATTTACTAATGATGTGGACAATTTCAGTTGCAGAGCTGGAAGAACAGTATGTTGTTGACTTGGCCAGTTGAGCTGCAAGTTCTGCATCACCAAGATCAGCCACATGGCTTGCAAGCTGATACAGATTGTCAGTATACCCCCATTTTTGTTCAACTAAAAAGAGCACCATTTTCATAACCTTTTTTACATGGGCTCTGTTTTTTTCGCGATTTTCAGCATCTTTGTCAACCCTTCGATTCTCAGCTTCTTGCAAATGGTCTGCAATAGTCTTAGGATTAGTAGTAGTAGTACATTTCATGTAACGGGCCACTGACTGTTGGTGCCTTGCACTGTCTTCGTGTGTTTTAAGACGCCTTGATGGATGCGAACCTAAAATAGCCCCCACAGACACATACGCTGGGTCTGTTGACACATCTTTTGCATACGATTCACAATATTTGCAAATAATGCCACCCTTGCTAGCGCTGTGGTACCTCCATGAATATTGCAGTTCGTATTTGAACAAAACAGTCTTCCTATTATCAAGTGAACTGAAATTTACTGTTTCAAATTCTGTTTGCAGTTGTGGTTCTGACTGCACCACATTCTGAATTGTACTTGAGTCAGTTACCCGAACCTCTGACTCGGTAACCTTTGATTCATTAATCTGACCATCTGATGGATGCACGGGGGATTCAGGAATGGGCAGAATCTCTGGTTCTGGCTCAGTTTCACATTGTGTTGTGCATGGATCAGATTCACTTGGATATGTTGTAGTGGCTGTAGAAAGGGTGGCACAAATTCTACATCATTCTTGGGACAGCTTAGGGTTCCCTGAATCTCTGGTTCTCGTTGGTTGTCAGCCTAAAAAAAAAAAAAGATCCAGACTTTTAATATTTGCCTATAACCGATCAGATTTTGAATTTTGTAAATTAATCCTGTTTGTCTGTGACTTTCGTGCTTGTTTATTTATAGCAAAAAAACAACAGGTTATCAGAACCATAATAAAAATAAATAATTTTCACAGTGTCACAGTTTGACCTAATCTAAAATCTGTTAAATTACGTGCCACCAATGACAACGTCTTTTAAACAACAGTAGCTTTAAAAATTAACAGCCGAAATACACGCTTTCAACGTCAATTATTTTCATTGTTTTCTTGCCACATCGACAAAATCAATCAAACAGAATGCGTTAAACATATTAACCTTTGTCTTCTTCGTTACCCCGCAGTCGAATAACGATCGTTCATTTCCTTTCTGTCGCTTAACGACTTTTTATAGTATTTGCTATTGTGCGACATGACCAGATTACGAGGCAGTGAATCATCGCGAGAAAACTCCCTTACCATTGAAATGAGAGAAAACGAAAGTATTTATAGGGCCGCTTCTGTTTTGTAAGTCACGAGGCAGTAAGTCATCGTGAGTTAACTCCCTTGCCATAGGGCCGCTTCTGTTTTGTACGTCACAATAAACAAGTATACGCGTTTGCGTTGAATGTACTTACCGAATTCCTGACGAAATTGAGACGAAAAAGCAATGTTTTTGCATTGGGAAAGTGTATCTTTTTGGGAAATTCGTAACGTGGAATTGGGAAAAAGACCGAATTTTTCTAATTGGGAAGACGCCGAATGTCGGCGTCTGTTAAAGAAGGAAAAAAAGCCCTGTCTTTTCTTTGACATAATGTTACATTTGCAAAATGCAGAATAATTTTTCTGAATAACGATTATCTACACAGCGGAAGCAATTATACGCTCACTGCGCAACCCCCCTGACCTAGATTTCCGGTGTATTCGGAACACATCGGTAAACAATGTCGAAAAGGTCAATAAAAAAACAACAACAAATCTATCGCAATTTGTTTACTGGTCATGAACGTAATTCCGGCCACTTTGGTGTTGTTTTTTTTAAATCTCACGTTGTACTCAACTGATCAAAATTAAACTTTACATCAATAATCCTGGGTTCGAAACTCATATAACGTGTAAGTTAAATCAAAATGGACGAGTGTAAGGTAACTAAATAAACGGAAATAAAGAACGTATAAAACGTCCATTTTCCTAGCTCAAATGTACGTAAAAAATCGGCCACTTTTTAGTATCCTCGGCAATGTTTATAACAAAATAGTTTTTTTAATAACTATCCTTATCTAAAGAGTAACGATCAAGGTTTACAAAAATTAAAATTTTGACTAAAATATCCCACCTAAACGACTTTCTTTCACCGGTACCCCTCCCCACTCCCCTTAAATTCTGAATAATTTAAACCAATGTTGGCAATGGTGAACTGCAAATGGTTTCGTTTCTTTCTTTTGCTTGTTTATATTGTGTTTGTTTTGGTTTAAACATCATTTTATGTCAAATATAAAGTAAAAAAGTTTTTAAAATTTGAAGCCAAGGGAGACGTGAGCTATAAATAACTTTAAACTTCCTTTAATTCTATTCAAGGGAGATAATTCAATTTGAAAATCCAGTGCGGGTGTATGCGTTTTGTGTGAGTAAGTAAACAGTATAACTGATATGAAATAATGAATAAAATAGAGAATACATTATTCAATTTAATATAAATTTCTGAAATATAACAAACATATCACTCATGATACGGATCGATAAGTCTGAGGGCCGAATTGTCAAAGGGGCCAATATGTCTACTGAATTGCTAACTAGAACTGGGACCGGATAAATCTAGGGGCCGAATATTCTCGATACCTTGAGTAACCCCTTCGCAGAAGAAGGCTACAACACAAACTTACCGGGGCTGCCTATAGTTTACGATGATATTGGTATTACATTCAGAATTGTAAGAAAATCTGAGATAACCGAATTTAAAGAGAAAACATGATTGGGCAAAACAGTGATGTGATCTTTTAAACTGAAGCGGGTGTTTCCTATTTCGTCAAATTTGCTTGTGAAAATTTGTTAACGGTTAGAAGAAATAATAAATTTAAATCTGTAATCATGCAACACCATATTTTCGGTGCGTGCGTATGATGACGTCAGTTTCCCCACGTGACTCAATATTTCCTGTTATGATACTGTGATTTCTATTCAAAAGTAAATAACGATATACTTACTGGAATCGAGAAATCTGTAGAAGTCTGTTGCTATAGAAAGTTCTTTTGCTAATTGTTTTAAAACAATATTAATCTCTATTGCAAAAATGCTTTTTGAAGGGTGGCCGAATATTTACGTACAGGCCGGAATTACGTCCATTACCAGTAGGTGGAATTTAAGCCTGAAATGTGGGAAAAATATGCAGTCTTCACGCTAACCACTAGCCCGACAGCCGGGGGCTAGTGAAATGTAATTCGGGCTAGTAGAAATTGAGGAATGTATGTAGTCGTGCTAGTGGAAATTTCACCTGTTTACTATGATCGCATAATGATTCGGGCTAGTGAATTAAAACAATTAATGTGACGACTGATATGTACTTTTTTTGTTCGGGAAATGATGCATAATTTCGGCATAAAAAAAACAGAGAACGAGACCCCTGTTATTCCAGGTTAGTTATAGCTTATTAATTATTTGTGTATTGTTGTAAATTGTTAAATAATTAGTTGTTGACATTTCCCCACCCACTTATTATCCATCCAATTAATAAAAATACGCCCGTTAAATTCTGAATCACGGAAACAGTCTTGAAAATTAATAGTTAATTTAGTTGTTTTTGTAATGGTTTAATTATACAATATGTTGCTGACACTTTGGTAAACTAACTTACCGTTTTAATGAAATAACATTGAAACAAAGTGACACACCAGTCGGCGTCTGCCGGTTGAAAAATTATAATGATTTGTAAGAAAAGAAAAACAGGTGTTGAGGTCAGGTGTCACTATATTTAAATTTCACTCTAAACACGGTAAAACGTTTTTTTAAATATTATTTGTTTAAAGAAAATCAGCAGACTGGTCATATACAATGCGTTTTTCACAACAGTGTCATTTTTTCTTAATAAATATATTTGAATGAAATATAGATCTATATTGAATGTATTAAAATGGTTATTAAATATGGCTTCAGCGCCTTTTTAGGAAGTTCGTTGGAAAGTGTCAGAAACATTGAACACACGTACATGAACATATTTAATCGGATTCAAGTGATTCACTTTGAATAATTATCACAATATAACAATGTATTGAGAGTGTTATTACAGAGATAATGCAGTTTTATTTGTAAATAACTAAATTTTCTGGAGCAAATATATTTCAGAGGGGAGGAGCAGTAATCCGTAAGTAGTTTTGCATCTCTTGAAAATATTACCTTTGTAATATTTTTTAAGAAATATTTTTGCCTGAATGTATGTTGTTTTTACCAATTCATAGTTTCTTTTTGATTGCAGGAAAGATGCATTCTGGAAAGAGACCTCTATTTTAATTTTTTATGTTTTATTGTTGTTAGCTTATAAGTCTTAACTTGTTTATTTAGACAGGTAGTTAAGAAGTTGACTCGAACTTAGCAAACTGTTAGTGTAGATCATAAGGATATATAATAGCAAATTGTTTTTGGTAATTATAAAGTCAGGTCGACTTTATTTTCAGAGAGGAGGAGAATGTAACTAGGCTTATAGCTTGTTGTAGTTTAACCTATATGCAGTAAGGTTGCATTCGACGAAGTTTTGGTTTTTTAGCGGAAGTGTCATTGAAGACAGTTTATTTGGTAGATAATAATTATCCATTATTATTTAACTTAGTAAATTGGAATCTGTAGCTGGTAAGTTATAAGTAGTATTTAGAGGTACTGCTCCTTGTGTACTTTCTTGAATTGACCCTGATTCTTCTTTCTATACGGAACACTAGGCTAATCAATTGTTCCAAGAGTTTGTATTAGTCGAGTGGCTTGTGTAATGCGAATCACACGAGAGGCGGATCCTCGAGTGTGATACTAAATAACACAAGCCACGAGACTAATATATACGCGGAAATATTGACTAGCGTAATATTTCTTGTGTTATATATGTACCCGACTGGTTTTTAACTCTTTTTTATGGTATTGTGTAACCTATTCTCTTGTGGTCTATTTCTGTACTGTTGGGTATTGGGTTTTGGTCAGCTGATCAGTCTGTGCAGAAATTTGAATGAGGAAGGACCGGTTCTGTCTCATGACATTGAGAAAACCTTTGTTGTTTGTTTCAACTAGATTCTCACTGGTTGGTATGTTGTCTTTGATTGTGGTAAACTGCATTCATTCTGTTGTAACTGTTGTTTTGTATTAAATGAAAGAGCTAACATGTATGACATGTAAAGTCATATGTTTTCGCGAACATTGTAATGGTTGCACAATGAGTATAATTCTTTATTTTAGTATTTTAATATTTGACGCGGTTTTAACAAATTACTAGAATGTGCAGTTAATACGTTTTGCATGGTTAACTTACAGCAGTCACCAAGGAGTGAGTGGAGGGAAGGAGAGCAGGAGGAAAGAAACAGAGCAATTGAGCAGTTGGAGATTTCTGAGGATTAAACTGATCTCGAGTTTGACACGATCAAGAGTCGGACATTTTTAACACCGCTTTTTTGCCGACAATATCCTCTTCCCTATGAAAACAAGTGTACTTAAACCGAAATAAACTTTTCCACTTATCAGCGTTGCGTCTACACCGGTCTGACTGATCTTTGTACTGACGCTCTAAGCAGTAGATCTATGGGTATATGCTGCCTTCCAACATAGCTCGCAATAGTTGATTTAACATTGCATTGAGGTTAGATACCAGTAAATCTGTGTGTTTCTGCCTTCGTGGTACATTCTAAATATTTACTAGAGTTCCTTTTTTCTTGTGGTATAAAAACCATTTAGCAAGCTCAGACATGTATTTTGAGGTTATTACTAATATCCTGTGTATGTTTGGAACATGTGTGTGCATTTCTTTTGAGGCTAATTTTAAAGATGATGGGGTGTGTTTACTGTGGCATGGGGCTGTTGTCGAAATATGACTGCCGAAACCCCTTTTTATACCGGTGTCTGCATTCAGGGGCGATGCATTTGCTTAGAAGTACATGTAACATGCCATATATTTTTACTGCAATTTTCGGAAGAGGAAATATTTTTCTTTAAACTGATACCAAGCTTTCGCAATCTGAAATTTGAAAGTTCTCCGTTTTATAATGGGACCATATGGGAATTGGATTTACTGGTATCTAACCTTGAATTTTCACCCAAACGAAAGTGAAAGTAGCTTTTTATAATAAACACGCTATACAGCGTTAAACACTAACTACTGGTATTTTATTTAACATAAATACATTCTACTATCAGTATTAATTAAATATCGGACTGTTAAGTATAGTTGTTCGACGAGTGACGTCATCCTGTTTGTATATAATGACATCAGATCAATCGTTTTATTTGTTGTGACGTCTTTGCCGGTATTCCCAATTGCCGTTGCTATAAATAGCTTCAAGGGCGCTTTATTTAAAATCAAAACCGCTGGAGAAGTAAGAGTTGTCTGGGTTTGGAGTGGTCTTAAGTTGATAAACCTCTACTAAACGATTAAAAGTTTGCCTTTATACTACATACAAATAATATATGTGCATTAAGTTTGCGTTAATGTTACATGTTATATTGTGTCTGTGATTTGTACAAATGTACTATATTCTAGATTGAAGACAATCAAGTCAACATAACACAAGCGTGTTCTTTCTACGAAGTTTATTCTAAGACTGCTGATAAGACCTGTGGCTAGCGCCGGGTAGTGTTCACGCATGCGCATAGAGATAAACATGCACGTGGTCCATATATTACATCCTCCTCTCTTTCAGAAGAAAAGATACTACATTGTAAAATTAACAATCAATACAATGTGTTTCATACATTTCCAATACCACAATGAAGTTATTTAAAATAATGTTAATATTGATAAAATGTTCGAAATGTTGCTCGTGTCCGTTATCAGCCTATCACTAACTTTAGTGTTTATTTACAGTTATTTACATATCCACTGATCACCACTGTATAGTTTGCTTGGCTTCACAACTTTACCTGATCGTGTCTGATAAGGGCTATTTACAGGTGATGCTGAACTGTTAACTTGACCTGGGTCATTGCTGGGTTGAGTGGTACAGGGGGCTACAAATGGGGAATTCTGTGCCAAGATGTTCGGCTCGAAATCAGTGATTTCAGGAAAGCTCTCATTGGTTTTGCGTAACAGCCTACGATTACGACGATAAATTCCGCCGCTCCTAGTTTGCACTTCATAGGATCTTTCATTGTGAACCTTAGTGACTTTAGCTGGTAACCAAATTTTATCATGTTGCATTCGAACATATTCATTGACTTTCAGTTTTGGCAATGGTTTTGTAGACCTATCGAAATATTGCTTTTGTTTCTCTTTTTCTCCATGTTTGTAAGTTTGAACTTGTTTTGTGTTAACCGTCTTAGGAGTCAGATATTTGTGAGTGACAGGTAGTACAGATCTAGTGCGTCTGCCCATAAGCAGTTGTGCAGGGGTGTATCCAGATTTTAGAGGGGTGTTCCTGTACTCAAGAATGCATAGGTATGGTTCTTGTCCGCTTTCGCGCGCTTTTTGCAGTAAGCGCTTTGCTGTTTTCACCGCGTTTTCTGCTAGGCCATTCGATTGTGGGTGGAGTGGACTGGAAAATATTTGTGTAAAATTCCATTCCCTTGCAAAGTTTTTCATTTGTTCTGATGTGTATTGACCTGCATTGTCGGACATCAGTCTGTCTGGAATGCCATGTCTAGCAAATTGACATTTGAGTTTTCTAACAACTGTCGAGCTTTTCATGTCAGGTAGATAGTCAATTTCAAAATAATTACTGTATGAGTCGACCGTGATCAGGTAGTCTTTATTGTCAAGTGTGAATGTCAGTCGAGACATATTGCCATGGTCGCTGTGGTACATCATGTGAGATCAATGGTTCTTTTTGATTGGACTCTCTGTACTTCTGACAAGTACTACATTTCTGTACGAAGTCCGTAATTTGTTTTGACATACCTGGCCAAAATAATGCCTGTTTCGCCCTGAGTATTGTTTTCTCAATACCCATGTGGCTGCTGTGAACCGATTGCACCATTTCCTGTCGGACCGGTTCGGGGATGATTATGGTTTGACCTCTCAAGATTAGATCATCAGCACAGGATAGTTCATCCCTGTGGTTCCAGAATTCTAGGATTGACCTGTTACATTGTGACCTGGTTTCTGGCCATCCGTCCAAGATTGTGTTCTTTAACGTTTGCATCTGAGGGTCATTCTTGGTTGCTTCGCGAAGCAACTGAATTCGTCGGTCAGTTACGTTTAATGATTGCATAACAGTGTGTACGTGTAGGTCAAGGCCCTCTAGGTTGAATGTACCTGTGATTGGCTGTCTGGAAAGTAAGTCACTGATGGGAACTTGTTTCCCGCTCACGTGCTGTACGTCAAGGTCATATGCCTGCAACTGTAACATCATCCTTTGCAAACGGGGTGGGGCAATTGAAAGAGGCTTTTTCATGATTGCCGATAGAGGCTTATGATCAGAGTGTACGGTTACATGTCTGCCATAAATGTACTGATGGAAACGTTTGCATCCGAACAGTATAGCTAACATCTCGCGCTCTATGTTCGCATAACCAGATTCTGTCTGGGTCAGTGTCTTTGACGCATAAGCGACTGGGCGGCCATCTTGAAATAAGGCTGCGCCGACACCATGTTTTGATGCATCGCATTCAAGTAAAACCTGTTTTTTAGGGTCAAAGAATGTCAATGCGGGACTCTGGGTAATAACCTGCTTCATTTTGTTGAGTGCGTCCGTCTGTGCGTGGTCCCACATAAATTCAACATCTTTCTTAAGTAACGATCGCATGGGACTCGTTACTTCAGCGAGGTTTGGGGCAAATTTCTGCAAGTAGTTTACCATGCCTAGTATGGTTTCCAGTTCCGTTCTGTTCTGGGGAATACCTAGCTTTGTGATCGCTTCGATTTTAGAAGGATCAGGCTTAAGTCCATCTGAGGTTATTACATGACCAAAGAATGTGACTTCTTGTGCAGCAATTGTACATTTGTCCGGATTAAACCGTATGCCATTTGCACGTGCTCTCTCGAGGCAACGTAACAAATTAATGTCATGTTCCTTTCTGGTCGTTCCTGTGATCAAGAGGTCGTCAACAAGCGTTGTCAAACCAGTCAATCCGGTAAACACTTGATCCATTTTGTTTGAAATATGTCTGACGACGCTGAAATTCCAAACGGAAGTCTTAGCCATTTGTATCGTCCGAAAACTGTACTGAATGTCGTCAATAATGATGACTCGTCGTCCAACTTAATACTCCAGTATGCATGTGTAATGTCTAGAGTACTGAAGTACTTAGCACCAGTCAGTTTCGACGTTATGTCGTCTAAGGTCGGCATTGCATAGTGTGGTCGTCGGATAGCATCGTTTAATGCTTTGGGATCTAGGCAAATTCTCAAATTGCCTGTTTTGGGTTTCTCTACAATCACAATTGAGTTTACCCAGTCCGTAGGTTCGGTGACCTTCGCAATAATGCCGTCACGCTCTAAGCGCTGAAGTTCGCATTGTAACTTATCTTTAAGTGCTTCCGGTACTCGTCTAGGCGGGTTAATTACAGGTACTGCATCGGGCTTAACGTGCAATTTGCAAACACCTGGAATAGTTCCGACGCCTTGAAATAGGTCACTGTAGTCACTCAAGACTGACTCCTTATCTAATGGGGTATTCCTGGTATTTTCCAAGGAATAGGTCAGTGTGATAAGACCTAAATCAACAGATGCTTGTAGGCTCAACAGAGGGGAAGCGTTACCGTCCACTATGTAGCACAGTGATTCGGTAATCTTATCTTTATATCTCAATGTCAGTTTGACCATCCCTTTCACCGGGAGTGTGTTGCCAGTATATGAGGTTAATCGGCTATCGGGAGGTTCCAACGGGGTTTTGAGGTGTAACGTGCGAAAGTGTTTCAAGGGTAGTACTACGACAGCACTGCCTGTGTCTAATTTAAATTGGATTGGGGTGCGGACCAACGTTGATTTGAACAAATGCACGATCAGCATGAGAAGAAAGCTTTCTTACCGTATCAATGTTACATTTTCCGTCATAGCATTCATTTGAACTAATTGAATCATAATAATCCCGACAATTGTCTGTGTCTGCTGTCAGTTCGTGCACTTTTTTTGGAACGGCACACTTTTGCAAAATGGTTCATTTTGCCACAAATGTGACATGTCATTCCCCTTGCAGGGCACTTTGCAGTCTTGTCATGCATTCTTCCACAATAGTCACACGAATGTTTGTTCTGTTTCGTCCGTGCGTCTCTGGGTCGTGGTCGACTGTCTGCTGGAGGTCGCCGCGCATCGCTCCTGGGTCTCTGTGGTTTGATTTGATGAACATCTTGCTCTGTCATCGTCTTTAGCTGCTGCTGGGAGTACTCGAATGATTGCGCAATTTGTATTGCTTTGTCAACTGTCAGTTCCGCGCCGACATTGATGAGCTTCTCTCGGATTCTGGCAGAATTCGTACCAAATACGATTCGGTCGCGTATCATGTCGTCCATGTCATTAAAGTTGCAGTCTCTTGCTGTCAACCGCAGTCTGGTGACAAACGTGTCAATTGAGTCTTGGTTCTGAACTTCATTGTAGAATTTATACCGCGCGAATATCGGGTTCAGCTTCGGTTGTACATAATTTTGAAATCTTGTGTAATAGGTGTCCAGTTTCTTCGATTGTTCCTCGGTTATACCATTCCATGTTGCGTGAATGTCTCTTCCTTTTTCGCCCGTCCATAACAACAAATATGACACTTTTCTTCTTCACTTTTTCCTTTTAGTGGACCAGAAAACATTAAGTTTACATGGCGCCTGAATCTGTTCCACTGTTCAGGTAGATTTGAGTCTGACCAGTTCATACATGGTGGTGTTATTCCACTTATTTCCAGTTTGTGGATTAATGTTCACAAAATTAATAATCCAATCCCTTTTCTGACATCATGTTATATTGTGTCTGTGATTTGTACAAATGTACTATATTCTAGATTGAAGACAATCAAGTCAACATAACACAAGCGTGTTCTTTCTACGAAGTTTATTCTAAGACTGCTGATAAGACCTGTGGCTAGCGCCGGGTAGTGTTCACGCATGCGCATAGATAAACATGCACGTGGTCCATATATTACATATTACTAAATCAATATAATTTTGATTTTCATGCGTATAAATACTTTATTTATATTGAAATTGTTACATATTACTCAGTCAATATTTTGATTTTCATTCGTCTATTCTATCTATGTGGCGCATAACTCATATAATAATTTGATGTATTTTAACACGTATTATGGGTCGGAGGCTTTTATTTTCAAAATCAAATTACTGTTCTGCTTTGTTCTAGATAGTTTATTCAATGTAACTGTAAGCATTACATGATTATGGCGTTACACTCCACACGATATAACAAGTGTGGAATAAAACAACAACAACATTACAAAATAAAAACATTGACAATATCATACACTTTGCGAGATACAGCTGCATATTGTTCAAATAACAAGAAATATATTTTATCACATCTGGTTTTGGACACCCACTTCGGTTACTAATATCGGTCAGCTTTTGTAGCAGTCCACATTTTTATTGGAATTCATTTGGAATGCTGTTTTTACTCTGACCAATAATAATCCCACAATCTAAACATGGCATGAAATCCCTACTCGTCAACCGTATATTTCACAGGCATGTCGTGCTACATTGCTGTTTGGTAACGGTGTAAGAAAATCGTCGTTTATGACATCCTTTTACTAAACCATTCAATTCGAGTTCGCCATGCATCAAAACACGTGTCCGCAGTTTGCGTAATCCCAATACCTTTTCTTTCATACTTATCGCACATGGGTGTTTATCATTCCCTTGGAGGATTTGTGGTTAATTATGTATAGATACACACTTAACTTGTTCAGCAACACTAATGAATATTTCACAGTAAAGTGGAACAAGCTTTGCCGATCTACCAGATATGAACGAATGTAGTATACATGTAATAAATTTTGTTAACTGTCCTAGGGAGGATTGCATGTGGCACACAGACGAGTCATTGTCACTTAACAGTTTATTTACACTCTAGTTTCATCTTCAACAAACTAGTGAATAAAAATCTCACATTCAGAAATAAACAATAACAACGTTTCACTTTACAATGTAGATTGTCTCAAATAAATCCAACATCCCAGAAAATCAAGAAAATCCCAAAGATTCTCACCGAAACTCCCAAGAAACTCTCTGAAGGACTCTAGATCCCAACGGAAATTGGAACAATGGATAATACATGAATAGTTTAACCAAATCAACGTGCACGACATGTTTAAACAGGCTGCTCTGTTGTTGTTGTGCGGTGCAGCAACATGTTCTGCACAGGCTCAACCAAAAACCATATATCACACCTAAACCAACTGACCTGAAGCACAAAGGTCAACGAATGTAAAATCTAATTTAGACTGATATTGCTTAAACTAAAAATTACAAGTAAAAAAGCCGCTTGCCAAAAAACCCTTGGTCTAAAAATCCACATATGGACATAAGCCCCTTGGTATATTTGACAGAGTGGACATAAGCCCTTTGGTAGATTAAACAAGGTGAACCTTGTTAGACCGAGAGGCTTTTGGTACTTTTGTCCGTCTACCGATATAAACATAATGAAAACAACAGTTCATTCGGCTGATCAATAAGTGAAGCCGCTTAAAACATCTATAATATCGCCACGAAACATCACTTTTACACTGGTTTGTTGTTTTTAACAAACACATGCAAACATTCATTACTCGATCATATTTAGATATAGATATGTTGCATCTGTTTGTATTACTAGATAACAAGATTGGTTGACATTTATACATTAATCTACGTATACATATTTTTGATATATTATTTTTTCCCCATGTTTTTTTTTAGACAATTCACAATGCAAATATATTTTGACGTGATAGAATTTTGCAACAAGATCAAAATTAATCAGATTATTCGCCTTTAATATTCTGTATTCGAACTATAGTCATATATCAACATTCTAATCCTTAGATTTCATCCACATGATTTCTCCTGGCCAAGTAGCGTTTGATTTCAGCTGTAATCGTGTCCCTACGTTGTCGTCCTGGTGAGGCACTAGATGAAATTTTGACATGAAGTTGATTATATCATTGGCACTTGGTTTATTTTTATGAGCAACCCATTCCATAAAAACAAATCGTACATCATTTGACCTGAAAAAGTCATTGCCTCCTTTCAGTGCATTCCACTCGTAGGTTTCAATATCCATCTTAATGAAAACCGGTTTGTTTCCAAACAACGGTATAAGGTGATCGAGTGTTACAGCAACTGCTCGGTGCAATTCGTCAATGATTTCCTTCTCGCCTTTGTCACTTTCAGCTTTTACAAAGGTTCCTCCGACGTTTCCTTGGTATTCATGAATTGTTACATTCTGCACTTTGTCGCCTACTGCGTTCCACAGCAAAGTCACATTCGAGTCAAGCTTACCTATTTCTAGTGATCGCGATAGTAACATTAAATTCTTCCGCATCGGGTCAACAGATACGACCCGGTGGTTCATTTTTGCGGCAAGAATAGTGTAAACACCGATATTACAACCGAGGTCCAGAAAATCAACTTTTTTATTGGCCTCCAATAACCGAACCACCATTGCCATCTGACCACCCTCCCATGTTCCGCTTGATAACAATGACCCTGATATATAATGATCAATTTCTTGATCATACACGCAAATGGGGGACTTCAGATCCGACCGAATCTTTAAGCTCACACACTTGTTTTCCGCCACAGATAGGTTCAGAGACATCTCTTTGCTATTGAATATTCTCACTAAAGTTGAAAGCTCAAGCTGTGGTGATAGTGTCTGTGAAGTGAAATCTGGAAAAAGTGTGACAGAAGTAGTCGTACTTCTAACATCTATATTTTCAGTTGTTTGGGTTTTTTCTTGGAATATATTTGCAGAAGCGATGATTTGATCGACATCTATCTGACTTATGTTAAGTTCATTATTTGCTTTTCTATCTGCACGCGAATGTTCTGAAGTCCCTATGCTATATGTTGGGCGCCGATGCTGTGGCGACAATACATAAAACGCAACCACTATCAACGTACATGCCACGAGGAGCGACAACCCTTTTCGTTTCAGCAAATATGAAATCATGACTTGTGTATAGTACAGTCACGATGGTGTGCTTACTCTGGCGGAACGTTTATCTGAAACAAAAGAGATAACGACTCACATACATTGACATGTGTATTGCTCTTAATCTAATTGTAAGGAGAACAGGGTAAAAAGGTTTCCGGTTTTTAGCGTTTATTTCTGTACAATGAGAATAACACAAAACAATTCATAAGCATATTGGAGAATAGTCAACATAATGTTGACATCTGTAATTAATTATTATTATTTAAAGGGATTTTTAAATGAATAATGCCTCAAGGGGGCAATTTCTTAAAAACATCTGAAATTAAGATTTCAATACAGTAAAATTATAATAACGGTTAAAATAATGTAAATATTATTGGAAAAAGAGTTAAGGCATTGGTAGATAAAAATCCATGTATAATATGGATTGTGTTTATTTGGCCCTTTTCATGTTTATACGTGTTTATATCAGAATTGTGAGCATTTTGTATAACCATAGCTAACACTCTTTTTCTTACAAAGCAGAATAGTATTATGCATTATATTATTTATTCTTTTTAAACGTATATGTGTTAGTATAATACATTTCTGTCATCTAATATCAGTTATATTACAACAGGAAACGATTTTTTTCGTTGCCATGGTCCCTTTAATAAGCATACTGTAGAATATTCAACACTTAAACATGATTTTGACATTGGTAATGAATTATTGTACTTTACGTTATATGAAATGACAAGTATTTGCTATGGTAACCGGTTTTTCAAAAACGTCTTTTATAATGACACATGACTTGAATAATGATCAGACTGTTATTGATTGGCGAACGACGAGATACGGATTTCAGAGACTGTTATTGATTGGCGAACAACGAGATACGGATTTCAGAGACTGTTATTGATTGGCGAACGACGAGATACGGATTTCAGAGCTCTTGGTATGGATTTAATTAGTGTGTAGACCCATATATATTTTCCCATTAGCCTGTCGATGGTTACATTTATAAAACGTATGCCACTGTTATCACGGTCGACTCGAAATTGACACACTTATTTTGCCGGATTATTGCTATGTTACTCGTTACAATGTTGTTTGCATATGCAAACACGCTTCCATTTACTAGTATTTAGATAAACTGATTTTATGTAAAGGGTACTCCCTTAAAAAAACGTTTATTTCTGTTCATGTTGTTCACCCATAGAAATACCAATTGTAAACAACTGTGACAGAGTAAAAGCATTATATGACTGTGATAATACTCAGTACACGCAGTTCTGTTACCAGACGATCAATACAGTTTCCAATAGGTTGGAGCAACATAGAATGACATCCAAACACTTAGAGAGACAGTTTCACTGGTTAAGGTTGGACAAAACTTTTCTCTAAAATGGAATTTAAAAACAGGACTTTGTAGAATTTATCGTAACTTTTTGTCTGTTTTGCTTTTGTGGTTGCAAAACATAATTGTTTTGATATTTATTATGCCTTTTGTGTAAATAATTACTATGGTATTTCTACAAGGTAGCTTTTCCAAAAAAAAAAACACCCACATATTATAGTCAAAAGTTTATCTTTGCACAAGCAACGTGCTGTAAAACCCTTGAAATATGAAGAGTAAATGCAGTTTAGTACAGAGAAGTCAGTTTTAGAATGAAGAGTAAATGCAGTTTAGTACAGAGAAGTCAGTTTTAGAATGAAGAGTAAATGCAGTTTAGTACAGAGAAGTCAGTTTTAGAATGAAGAGTAAATGCAGTTTAGTACAGAGAAGTCAGTTTTAGAATGAAGAGTAAATGCAGTTTAGTACAGAGAAGTCAGTTTTAGAAAATTATTTAATACAGCCAAAATAACTCTGAAACTGCACCTTTAAATGGACGGCAAAAGGGCATACAAATGAAATACTTCTAAGACTAAAAAAAGTTCCGTTTTTTGGTCTCCTGCCCCCAACAAATAAAGGTCGGTAGGTATGGATGCTTTTTTTTTTATGATGGGAGAATGGTTTTTGTTGTACACGGTAACAGTCTGCAGCACAGCAAAAGTAAAGGGTCGGTCGGGAGACCAGAAACGGGACTTTTCTTTTGGGGGGTGGGGGGGGGGGGGGGCCTAATGTGAACAAAATAAACGTGCAGCCTCTCATCCCATTACCTTAATTCATGCCTATTAATGTAGAGGTTGATGAATTTTATAGCGAGGCATGCAATATTGATAAAATTAGTTCATTCAACTTTTATTTCCTAGCACCTGCATTCATCAATACACTCTATTAAACAATGATGTCTTTCGAAATGCTTTGCAAATGCAAAATCCCGACGGTTTATGCAAGCATTTTAATGACATGAAGTAGCAAATTGCTGCAGTTTTGAACCTGTTTAGTGAATAACTTGATTAATAAAAAGCGTTTAGTTTGACTTCATTTATTTTAATTGAATACAATCATATATATGCAATTAAACATATTACCTATAGGCAATTTTATTACTGTAGGCTCACATTTTTGTTTAAAGTGAAATACTCTTTTTCACGTTTGTTATGCACCTATCAATGTTTCCCCCCCCCCCCCCGGGGGGGGGGAGCGGCGTGCAATCCAAGGGAAATTTGACTAATTGTATTTTGTGGGATCTAATTTCCCCACCCTTGAGCCAAGCATTTTTTGTCTAAATCCCCTGAATGGGGGTTGCTTAATTGGTGTATCAAATGGCCCGGGGGCCAATATTACCGGGATCTAAAACCCAAACAGTCTATTTCCCGGGACCCGGAATCATTCAGCTTGTCAAATTCCCGCCTTTGGGGAATTGCTTTCAGTCTAAAGTCCCGTATATGCCCGCCGCCCCATCCTGGGGGAAAATACTGATAGGTGCATAAATGCCAGAGTATGTTGTTATAATTAACCACACGAACTCACTAGACAACATAAACATGCGAGATAAGTGGATACACATGCTGTACACGCATGCAGATAACACAACTTTTAAACCTTACATTTGAATTCTGCTAAGTAGATTGTCTGAACCACTCCAACGGACTTTCAGCCAAAATGTGCGCCAGTTTCGTTTATCATTCGTATGAAATGTGATCAATAAACACATGGTTAGCATCTCCCTCTTCTCTCACTTCTCTTACCTCATGTGAAAATACAACATCCTTCCATGTTGCAGACGATCCTGTATGAACAAATAATCAATTTACAATAGCGACGAACAAAAGCGCGATTAAAAATCAAATTTTCCAACAATATCAAAATCCCCGATGCATCGCGCCGACGTGGATTGAAACAATGAAGGTTAGGTTATAAATAGCGTGTAAACCGATAACGCTCACTTTTCAGAAAGCGAAGTGCAACGTACGGAACGCCAAATATACAGTGTCCGCGTTGCGATCGAGATATTGTGAGTTCGTTCACTACTCGGGCAGAGTTCGAATGATTATTCTCAAAAGACACCAAGTATTGGTTCTACCAGGAAACGGACTCAAAATGTCTCAATAAGCCCCTGGCTTTCGCCACAATCGAGCTTTTATAAATTAAATACTAGGTTAAAACAAACTGCATAGTCTATGAAAGACGCTCTTTAGGAGGCACAGGGCTGTGGATGTAAAATGTGCTCTTTTGTAGAAAGGTTTTCAAGCGTTACGAAAACAAAAACAATCGTTCAAATGAACCGTTCAAGTACTGTCAACACGACATTTGAAAACATGTTGTGATTATTTTGACATTCATACTAATGTAGATTATGATTTTTTTAGAGATCTTATCTAGAAGAGGCTTCATTTTTAAGACGTTTTTGACAGTTTATGATTCTCGATTTTTCAGCCAAGTGTACGCACGTGCGTATGCCTGGGTACGCCCCTGTCGGCTGCCTCAATCGAGTCCTATTAAAAAACTCGGGGTTCTAACTTTAAAACCAATGACCAATTGCCTATGAACAACAAACAGTACACACGCACACATTAAAACTGTGGTCACCGCCTTTTAACTGTCAATGCATTGCATTGGCGGTTTAAACCAATAAACTCAAGACCTCACCCTTGGTCGAAACTAATTCGATACTTATTCAATATATACTAATAGAACAAAGAAAGTGGACATGTTTTTTTCAATGCGTATTTTTAGCTCAACTGAGCACAAAGTGCTCTGTGAGCTATTGGTATGGGGGACCTCTCCGGCGTCGTCCGTCGTCCGTATGCCGTCAACAATTTGGACCGTTATCGCGATAAAGACTACGTTTCTTATTCAATATTGACCTAACTTTCACAGTTTGTGTATGACCATAAAAACCTCGGATGGGATTGTTATTGGGTCAGATCACACCAGTAACACCAGAGTTATTGCCCCTTGTTCATGCAAAAAAGTGCAAAAATGCCATTTTCCAACGTTTAGACATTATTTTCCATCCAATCTTAACCAAACTGTCACAGTTTGTGTATGACAATCAGATCTCAGAAGACGCCAAAAAAAGGACCAGATCGTGTTTCAAACACTAGAGTTATTGCCCTTTGTTTATTAAAAAAATATACAAAAATGGACATTATTCAGATAGAGACTTCATCTTTCATCCAATCTTTACCGATCTTGCATAGTTTGTCTATTACCATGAGATAACAGTTGAAGTCGAATATAAGCAAGATCGGACCAGAAGCACAGCAGTTAATGCCCTTTGTGAAAAATATGCAACAATTGACATTATTTAGAATAGAGACTTCATTTTTCATCCAATCTTCACCAATCTAGCACAGTTTGTATACGACCATAAGAATAAAGATGAAGTCGAATATAAGCAAGATCGGACCAGAAACATCAGAGTTATTACCCTTTGTTTCTGAAAACAATATGCAAAATTTGACATAATTAAAGATTGAGTCTTCATTTTCCATCCAATCTTCACCAATCGTGTACAGTTTGTCTATGAACGTAAGACTACAGGTAAAGTCGAATAAAAGCATGATCGGGCCAGAAACACCAGAGTTATTGCCCCTTGTGTTTGGAAAAAAACATCAACAAGTTATCAATGATTGGCTTGCACAATGTTGACCAAACTTACACATTTTATGCGCATGACCATAAAATTGATTGATAATATTTGATTTCCAACAGTTGCAAGACGTGCATGCAGTTTTTTGTAAATGCAACATTGATGTCTTCAGAGCCTGCATTAACATCATTTATCATCATTGGACAGACAATTATCAAGAAAAAGCAAAACTTTACCTTATAGCACAGCCATCGCAATTCATATCGCATTGCAACTAGTTCTCCAACACTGTTTGCGAAAAATACATCATCATCTACTGTTTCTGCATTTTCCAGAATTGTCAATGACGTATTGAAAAAGGGTCAGGTAAGAATATCGAGAAAAATGATTTGAGAACCATTAGCAAAAAAGCGCACATCCACTACCCAACTTGTACTTTAGTTAGCCCAATGCACTTACCGATGTTTTAAATCAAAATTGATCCTACCCCCCTCTGCGTATTGTTCAGATACCTTAATTTTCGAACCTGTCACAACAGTATGGTCTTCATCTATACCAGTTCTCAGGTGAGCGCTTTGGGCCATCATGGCCCTCTTTTTTCAGTTGGTTTTGGAGATGATTTTGGGTTTATATTTGGTAGCATCACATCATTTTGATGTATTGTCATGAACACCGTTAAAATGGGTCAAATAACACAACAGTATCTGCATAAACTTGGATCGAATAGATTAACAAACCTGGTATAATAACTTCGGTTCTCTGAAAACCTATGTAAGAACACATTGGCGCGCATGAATAGATTTCAAGACACTAATTATTGCCAACATTATCATTTTTAAAACTTCGCTCTTATCTGTTAGAGGTATGTTACAGACCCTTCCCCGCACCCCCAACCCAGAAACGTTTTAGCTCACCTGAGCACGAAGTGCTCTGTGAGCTATTGGTATAGGGGACCTCTCCGGCGTCTTCCATCGTCCGTTGTCCATCGTCCTGTGTCTGTATGCCGTCAACAATTGGACCGTTATCGCGATAAATACTACATTTTTTATTCAATCTTGACCTAACTTGCACAGTTTGTTTATGACCATACAACCTCGGAAGGGATTGTTATTGGGTCAGATCACACCAGTAGCACCAGAGTTATTGCCCCTTTTTCATGCCAAAAAAGTGCAAAAATGCTCTTTTCCAACGTATATATTTATTTTCCATCCAATCTTACCCAAACTTTCACAGTTCGTGTATGACCATCAGATCTCAGCAGACGCCAAAAATGGGCCAGATCGTTTTTCAAACACCAGAGTTATTGCCCTTTGTTTATTAAAACAATATACAAAAATGGACATTATTCAGGATAGAAACTTCATTTTTCATCCAATCTTCACCAGTCGTGTACAGTTTGTCTATTACCATGAGATTACAGTTGAAGTCGAATATAAGCTAGATCGGACCAGAAACCCCAACATTATTGCCCTTTGTTTGTGAAAAAATATGCAAAAATGGACATTATTCACGATAGAGACTTCATTTTTCATCCAATCTTCACCAGTCGTGTACAGTTTGTCTATGAACGTAAGACTACAGGTACCGGTGAAGTCGAATAAAAGCATGATCGGGCCAGAAACACCAGAGTTATTGTCCCTTGTGTTTGGATAAAAGCATCAACAAGTTATCAATGATTGGCTTGCACACACAATTTTTTATTAAATGTTGACCAAACGTACACAGTTTGCGCATGACCATAAAAACTGATTGATAAAATTTGATTTCCAACAGTTGAAAGACTTGCATGCAGTTATTTGTACATGCAACATTGATGTCTTCAGGGCCTGTATTAACATCATTTATCATCATTGGACAGAAAATTATCAAAGAAAAAGCAAAACTTTAACTTTAGCACAGCCATCGCAATTATCGCATTGCAACTAGTTCTCCAAAACTGTTTGCGAAAAAGACACCAAATCTACTGTTTCTGCATTTTCTAGAATTGTCAATGACTTAATGAAAAATGGTCAGGTAAGAATATCGAGAAAAATGATTTGAGAACCATTAGCAAAAATACCGCACTTCCACTACCCAACTCGTACTTTAGTTAGCCGATTGCACTAAGGCCACAACAAATTGATCAGTTGTTCTCCAGATTTGTCCAAAAAAAATTGGAGCGAGCGAGCGAAATAATTTTATTGTTTTTCAATTTTCAATAAAATCGGAGGCGAGCGAAAAGCGCAAAATACAAAAATCCTATCTTGCCCATAGTGATTTAAAATTTCTGCCAAACGCCATCATAACTTGATATTTTGTCAATAATTTCCTCTTCATCTGCTCTGGTCCATAAATTGTTGTCAAAATCAATATATATGTTATAAACTAAGCAACTAATTTCTCCATTTCTTCTTCGACCATGTCCTGCAAAGGGTTTTGTGCAACAAGTCTTCAATAGTGATTCTGCTATTAAATTAACACCCGGCAGAAAATACTAAATAGCCATATCTTAACTATAAGAAAGTAGACCTTATACAAGGAAATTGTCATTATCAAAATAAATATTTGATACACCAAGTCATTCACTACCAACAGTTTAATAACATGAATATGAAATGTCATACAATAAACACAAAACAATTTATGAATCACTAGTATAAGTTATGTATCTTTAAACGACACGACGAAACAACTGGACGCCACCATTTTTTTAAACCGTAAACCAGGTTTCACACTGGCTCTTATTTTTCTTGAGCCATTTTTTAAATCGACTCGCAACATCGTTGCGTGTTTCCATGTCAGGGAATGTTTATATCTTATTGTTTTAATTGGTGTAAAATTATACTTCAGTGTGCTGTATATTAATTTCATTATGGCATTAACAAAAGCATTAATATATTTAGATTATTATATTAACATTATGTTAATTGTTCATTGCAGTAAACTTGGATAATTATTTTTTATTTCAACATACACTCTTAAAATATCTACAAGTTGTTAACAAAATATATCCATAAATAAATTGAAATTAATAACTAACATAAGGCATTGGCTTGCCCTTTTTAAATGTACCTTAATATATAACAGCTGAACAAAATATACACCAAAAAGATACGTTGAATTTATAAAATGGACATGTCAAAAGCAACTTAATTGTGTAGATATTAGAAGTAAGAAATCAAGGACAAACCGCTGGTCAAAACTGTCCGAAATGTAAACATACCCGATAATCAGTCCATGACATATTCCAGTCATCCAAATTCACACATCCTTCATCAACAAGATAGCCCTTTAATTAACTGTGGTTTCTGCTGATATTACGAGAGCTTGCTAGCAATTATCTTTAATTAGGCAATGAATGCTGACAAACAGCTCATTGTGTTTTCACAAGTTTGATAAAACATGCCGAGTCGAAATACACATGACAGCTGTGCAGACTGGCTATTGGAAGGAACGATTGGGGTCATTAAGTATGTGCTCTGCACATAAACCAGTCTCCGCAAAGTGCCTTATTCACGTCTATATCAGTACCAAGTGCTTGTTTTGATTTGAGGACGCTTAACGTAAAATGTGACTGGTTGATGAAAACTCCATTTAAAAAAATCGGGTGCGGGGCAAAATTGTAGGTGCGGGCGCAGAAAAAAAAGAAAAAGATTTTTTTTCGATTTACGATTTTAAGGTGCGGCAAATCCGACGAACATTTGATCAATTTGTTGTTGCCTAACCGATGTTTTATATAAAAACTGATCCTATCCCTCTCTGCGTATTGTTCAGATACCTTAATTTTCAAACCTGTCACAACAGTATGATCTTCATCTGTACCAGTTCTCAGGTGAGCGCTTTGGGCCATCATGGCCCTCTTGTTTAATATGTAGTTAGATATTAATGTTAGTTAGATAGATTAATTTGGTAAATTTACTAGTAGTAGGTCATAAATTGAACTAATCAATAATTATAATGCCAATGAAAATTGATCAATCATGAACAAGTAAACGGTGGTGTTTAATCTTTGAAAACATCAAACGCAAGTATCGTGGTTGTCTATGCAACTTTTAAAATCAGTAATGTTTGGTATGGATGACGTTAATGTTTTAATATTGGTCAATTTGTAAGGGCATTAACATTATTGATTTGTTTAATGTATATTCTAAATTTTGATACCAAATTCAGCCATATTTTAATTTAACAACATATAAAAATACGCAATGAAAGCATGTCCAATTTCGTTTTAGCTCGACTTTTCGAAGAATAGGTGAGCTTTCCGACTACCCCCTGCGTCGGCGTCCGCGTCCTAATTTGGTTCAGGTTTTTATTCAAAAGTCTTGTAACTTCAAAACTACACAAGTTATTCACTTGAAACTTGGAATGTACCTTTGTCATCAACTCCAATATCAAGGGCAACATTCCTCATAACTCTGTTTTGTATTGTGACAGAGTTATGCCCCTTTTTCACATATATTTTCTTGTTAAAGTTTATATTAAAAAAGTTTTGTAGCTTAAAAACTACAGAAGTTATTCACTGGAAACTTGGAATATACCTTTGTCATTAACTCCAGTGTCAGGGTCAACATTTCCTATTACTCTGTTTTGTATTTTGACAGAGTTATGTCCCTTTTTCGCATCGATTTTTCTGGTTGAAGTTTATATTTAACAGTTTTGTAATTTCAGAACTACATAAGTTATTCACTTGAAAATTGGAATACACCGTTGTCATCAACTTCAATATCAAGGGCAACATTCCATGTAACTCTGTTTTGTATTGTGACAGAGGTATGTCCCTTTTTCACTTCGATTTTCTGGTTAAAGTTTATATTCAAACGTTTTGTAACTGCAGAACTACATAAGTTATTCACTTGAAAATTGGAATATACCTGTGTCATCAAATCCAGTGTCAGGGGCAACATTCCATATAACTCTGTTTTGTATTTTGTCAGAGTTATACCCCCTTTTTACAATGATTTTCTGCTTAAAGTTTATATTCAAAACGTTTGTAACTTCATAACTACATAAGTTATTCACTTTAAAATAGGAACATACCTTTGTCATCAACTCCAGTTTCAGGGCCAACCTCCCTACAACTCTGTTTTGCATTTTGACACAGTTACACCCCTTTTTCACCATGTTGACAGAGCTTTGCCCCCTTTTCACTTAGATTTTCTGGTTAAAGTTTATATTTAAAACTCTTATAATTTCAAAACTACATAAGCTATTAACTACATAAGATTGAAACTTGGAATAATTTGATGAAATAATTGCCATAACTCAGTTTTGTATTTCAACAAATGTACGCCCCTTCCACTTTCCAAAATATGTACCAACTAAAATACTTCGAATAGTCGAGCGCGCTGTCCTCTGACAGCTCTTGTTTCTATTAGTGTATAACGATAACGGCAAACTAAATGTTTGCTTTTCATAACATTGTAACATACCAAAACGCAACACGTCGTTCAACAATGCATTGAAGCGTATCGGAGAAATATAGTTAGGTAAAGGTGTTCTGTATAATATAGAGCAATATATCGTATGATTTTATCACGACATGCCCTAAGTGCATCATCTACAATATAACGTTGCAGAATTTATATACACTCACCATGACATAGCGTTGCAGACATATTGCTTTAAAATGTTTCAATATGTCATTCGTACCACCAATGCAAATAGGTTAATTATTATAATGTTTAGTCATGTGTGAAAATTTGTCGGCGTTTTAAAAACCTTAGTGTTTAGGTACATGTACATACTCGTTTTGTGATATGTCAACGTCTTTTTAACATGCGTCATCGATGTAGAAGTCACACGAGTGGTTTATGAGTCTATAAAACCACGTTTCGTTGCTTTCTGCATGGTCTATCGAACAAACGTCAATGGTTAGACATTTTATAGTTGAAATTTGGATATATGCCATTAGTGGCCAGCTATAATAAATTATGTTAAATGTTAACAGCACTCTTTTAATTGACCTTGAAAGTGGGAAACCATGCTTGTAACAGCAGATATCAAGAACAAGGGTCACCTCTCCATTCAGTTAACAAAGAGCATGGTATCAAACATATATTACGTGCTTGCAATTGATATGCATATATATTGTATGAACAGCGTTAGAATAAATATATAGATAAACTGAAGTTATTTGTATCTGAACAACAATTATGACTGACTTGAGTTTAGGAAGATGATTTTGATAATACATGTGTGTTTCGATCTTGGTTAGATCCTTTCGCGCCGAAGCTGCATAGAGGTTTCGTCTAATGTAAATCATATGCAAATTAAACTGCAATTTTATCCAATCATGGCACTTCAGATCTATAGCACGTGTTGTACGTTTAACCTATATCACACAAAAGAGTACAATGTAAAGATTGTAATTTGCTTGTGGTGTTCGATGAATGGAGATGCATCCGTTAACTATAGCGAGGGGGGAGTTTAAAAAGTGTGTGATAATATGGAGAGTATTTATTCAAGGAAAGCCCACCGCTGGAATCTTATAAATAACACATTTCTCGCCAGCTGTCGTTAAAGTTAGTAGCAACTCGTGCATATTTGCGGGTAGCTATAAAGACAGAACAATGTATGCCCTAGTATAAATATCGCATTACAGCTATATAATGTGAATCGACATGATCTTTACACTTTACGACGTATACAGACATGAACTATTTAAACGAACGAAAAGGGGCTAAATACACATAATAAAGGCCACTCATGCTGGTCTGATTTAAGGTTATATAAACTTATATAGTTTTGAAATTATAAGAGTTTTAAATATACACTTTAACCAGAAAATCTACGTGAAAAGGGGGCAAAGCTCTGTCAACATGGTGAAAAAGGGGCATAACTGTGTCAAAATGCATAACATAGGAAAACTAGAATGTGTCCGTGTCGGACACCGATGCCCCCACATTCCGCTGGTTGTCACAAACTCTGCTGATGTCGGAAAAAATGCACCAAATAACCAGGTGCACAAGTTCACCTGATGATGAATACGTTTATAAAGTTTCATCAGTCTAGCGGTTATACTTTTTCAGTTACACGCGACACAAATCCAAAAATGTCATTGTTTCCTTAAAAAAGGGCCATAACTCCACTGATGGCGGATGACGGACAAGAGCAAATCTAAAGTGGGGACATACAAATTAACCAAAGCATTTCTCGCTCACTATTTCTCGCTCACCGAATTTGTATTCTGTGCAGGAATCGTGTTTCATCAAAAGTTCATCCATTTGAGATTCAAATACAATCATGATAATCAATTTTACTTTCATTGTTTATAAGTGCTTCCTATGTTATGTTATTATGATTTCAATTCCAGTAAAGTATTCATTTAAGCAGGCGTAAATAAAATCAATATATCAATATATATTATGAATCAATCCCTTCAAAGCCATATAAACCGCATTGAAGCGATCCACCCCGCTGCCTTTGTTTGGTATATGTTACCGTTGCTGTGTAGCTAATTATCTAATGCAAAAGGAATTATTTACATGCCGGTTAACAAGTTAACAATCTGCAACGAGCCACGCAGAATAACCTATCAAGCGTGGTAGTTAGGGGGAGCATTGATTTTTAGTGATTCGTAGCCTACTGAGTCAAAAGTACCGGTAGGTCATATGATGCGTGCTTTCAATTTTTCATACAACAGTTAAAAATGACTATACTGCAGTAATTTGTTGTAAAAATATTTAGAATACGAATCGGTAACAAGAAATTACACTTTCGCAACAAGTCAACAATAACTGATGTAGCGCATTAATGTTATGGTCCTATTCCAGGGCACCCCGGTTAATATTTCTGTTACATACAGTTTAATAGCGAAAAAAGGGGTGGCATTAGTTTGACGTAACATTTTTAATAAATCGACTTTTTTGAAACTGTAACTGTAATAAATAAGATGATAATTGCATTATAATACACATGCCATGCATTATCGTAAATAATTAAATGTTAAGAAATCGGGCGTGAATATTTGGTGTTTTGAAGAACTCAAGAACGACCCTTTCAGGTTTCGATTTACTGACATGTAGTCTGCAAAACACAGAAGTTTTCCGCGATACTTGTTTTAGAAATCACCTTCTCAAAAGACCGTTGGCTTCCGCCAACAGTCTAAACACTGTCTTGAACAATTAATTCTTTGATATATATATATATAATAATTGACACAAAAGCAATGTGGTTGGGTTTCACCCAACAAATTAAACTGTCAGCAGTCAATTTACTGGAGAAAGGATTACTGTCATTATTTAGTAATAATATATTACCAGTTATGAATTAACTTATATTTCCCCAATTAAATGATTCGCCGGTAAAAAAAATATGAATAAACATTAACCGACCAACTTGATTAAATTGGACAGTAACAATATCTTTATCAGTAAAAAGTTCACATGTGTCCACCAGAAGTCGCTTATTGAATACTAATAAGGATATCATTGAAGCTGATGGATGTTCCCTATTCATGAACCTTGTCAATAAATAGGAATATAATGATAACTAAAGATCATTAGAACTAAAGATCAAACCAGCTGTCAAAATGTATTTGACCCATAAGACAAAAATTCCATACCAGCATGCGAAACACTGTAATTCAAAATCGAACGCCCTCTACTGTAAGAAGATTACAGAGGTGGAACCTAATTGTGGCTCCCTATCAAGTATAATTGAATTCCATAATTAGTTCCATAGAAACAGACCTGACAGAAATGGTATTATAATATTAATAAACAATTATTTATCAAAACGCTGACATCGTAGAAAGACTGCTGGCGACATAAGTAACTAAAAGCATGTGAATTATGAGTGCTTTTTTTTAAAGAAAATATTTGTTTGAAGTTCAATTTTCCGCTATAAACTGGATAGTATGGCTTCTTTTTCAATAGTATAAGACATCATAATAAAATATTTTAAAGCTTATTATATAGTGCAAACGGAATTATATGCATGCCAGTTAACAAATCAATCTGCAACGAGTCATGCATAATAACCGGTGAAGCGCGGTAGTTAGGAACATCATCGATTGTTATTGATTCGTAGCCTTCTGAGTCAAAAGTAGGTCATGCGATGCGTGCTCTCGATTTTCCATACTACAGTGTACATAAATACCTTGCAGAAAGTTGTTGTCAAAATATTCAAAATATGAATCGGTAACAAGAAATAACACTTTCGCAACGAGTAAAAAAATAAACGATGCAGCGCATTAATTTAGTGGTCTTATTCCAGGACACCCAGGTGAATATTTCGGTTACATGCAAGTCAATAGCAAAAATAGGGGTGTCATTTGTTTGACATAACATTTTTTTGATAATTGACTTCTTTTTAGAAACTGTAATTGTAATAAATCCCATGATATACACATTATAATACACATGACATACTTTATCTTAAATAATTCAAAGATAACAAAACAGGCGTGAATTTTTGCTGTTTTTTTTTTTAAGCAGAACATTTTCGTTTTTCGATCTACCTCGTGGTCTGCAAAGAAAAAAAGTAGTTTTAAGCGATACCTGTTTTAGAAATTACTCTCTCAAAAGACCGTTGGCTTCCACCAACAGTCTTAAAACAATGTGTAAATCGTGAAAGCAGGTAAATGTATGCCAATGATTGCTTTGATAAGACTAGAACAAGAGTGGTGCACTGGTACTAGTATTTGCAGCAACAATCAACGAAAGGTTTAAAAATCAGATAAATTCAATGAAACGGGACAGTCTCACCATATGCTGAATGAATTCCTGCTTGTGGTTAACCAAATTAAAACCACGAGTTTTAAAATTTTGGGGGAAGAAACACCTGGCAAGTTGAAAAGAAAAATCATTTTCAAGATAAGCTTGGTATCTAAATAAATTTGTATCTTATCGTTAATAAATATTCATAGAAAAAATTAAATCCTACTGACTTTAACGACATTATAATGTTATCGGGTGGATTTGCAAGAACTGTAAGAGGGTCAACTAATTTTGGAATGAAAAACATTTTATGAATGTTATGCTTCCCATCGTTGATAATTCCAAACAGTTTTCAAAATCGATTATTTTCGATGGGATTTAAGTGCGATAAACTTCTCAGATTTATTGCTGGAATTTATTCTAAGAGCTGTTGCATGTTGGGAGTTCCAAATGATTGTTTTCACGTTTACAATAGTGTACTTGACTAAACTTCACTTTACACAGTTTTCAAATCGTACTTTTGTTAAAGGACACATATGCCCTTGCATATTGGTATGCAGTAACGCACTCACCAATTCGTGATATATTAAAGAGATATAGTTTATTTAATTATAAAACATAAATCGAGTGCGAAATAGATATTTGAATCTCAACTACTAGTAGATGAACGTCTTAACAAACCTCGAATGATGCATGATAAGTTAGAGAATATTAAATTTGAAATAGTTATCAGCTGCACAAAACACAAATGACAGTGAAATAGTAGAAAAAAATTATCACCGATGGGGAAAAAACATTAAAATATTATGCATTTCCAAAACTAGTTTTCTAGTGACTTAAGGTCATACATATAAACAGGTAATATTTTAAATTTTTATTCCTAAATAACGAAACTCTCCCTTTTCTCCTGTCAAATGACAGCCTCCTTACAGTATTATTTGTTAATTTCCGGCGTCAATGTTTTATTGTTTTCTTTTATATCAAGGCAAATAGAATACATCGATTTTTATTAATGCCTGCAAGTGTATCAAAACATTGTGATCATGCTGCAACATATAGTTCATGGGATGTGGTTAAAAGTGTGTATATGTTTTGCATAAGAACTATACAGTCAAAAACGAATAAGTGACTTGAAATAATATTACAACACAGGAAATACTAAAATATTGGGGTATTAAAACAAACATAATTGCCCAATTAACACTCTTTATTTCTGTCTTGAGACCAAAACTGCTGTTTTCTTGGCTAACATATAAAGTATAGGAGTCTGCGAATGTACAGTTGAATCCTGTTTGTGGATGAAAATGAATATACGTTCAATATTTGCTCAAGATGCGTTTGTATCAGCAATAAATTATTATTTTTTATTGAGCTTATTTGCACTACTATTTTTTTAAGCTCGTTATAAATCTTCCACCTTTGAAGTGTAATGATTGCAAAGTAGATCCGTGTATATGCCCCTCATTTTTGCTTAATAAGGGAAAATGGCGAAAAATGGCTCATAATTACATGTATATATAATTTGTCTGAGACTTCAACAAAACCCATTAAAAAATATATATAGAAGCGGAAGACGAATAAGAGGTCTAAGAGGACCAGACGCTCTACTAGTCCAAGGCTGCTTTTTAGATCAGAAGCATCACTTCAGTGGCGTAGCTAACGGCAAATTAATGCCAAGGCAGTCTTGGGAGGTCCGTTTTTTTTTTAATTACCTAGAACGTCTCTGGTGCGCTTTGGAGGCCACCTAAACAATTCTTTAACACACAATAACTCGAATCCTTGCCGTTATATGCAGAAGTTCAGCAATAATAAAGTTATAATTTTACCATACACTTATGTACATTATTTGCTGAAATCTACAATTTGTAACAGCGAGCGATCGAAAAAGCATAAGGATCGAGAAACCTAATGCTCCGAGTATAGTGAATTGGAGTAATATACATTTATTTACATGCGTTCTCTTCGTTACAACGCATGTATGTAAGATGGAATGATTTTCAACGTATTTTTTTAAGTAGTTATCATCAGCAAATTGTGATATCTCGTATTCCTAATTATAAATTTTTTATACCGTTTATTTCCTACAGTTCCTAATTTGGATAGCTAATATTTCTGCACAAAGTATAAAACTATATGGTCAAATAGGATCTAATCCACGCCCTATTGTGATGAATTCGGACAAATAAAACACCGTTCCATTGGACTCAATGTCCACTTTATTACAAAAAGTGGTATCCAGTTTTTAAGCATTGGTCAACAATTAAAAAAACAGCAACACTTGTTTTATAAAACTGAACCATGAAGTATAGAAATATTTTTCGAAATCAATAAGCATCAGCAGGCCAGTGATTTATTTGCATTCAGTATAGTTTATTTATATAGTATATTTATTAATATTTAATAAAAAAAATTAAAGCAAATAATTGTTCCTTATGTTCCTCTGTCAATGGATATTCCAATGATTCAATTTTTGATATTTATAAACTTTCATTATTTTTTAAAATTTTATTTGTGACTTGTATAAGAAGTGGTCTTACCTTTAATTTCCATTAAAAGTGTTTCTAAAGGAAGTTGGTCATTGATACTGTACGTGGATGTCACCAATATCACTTAGCATTTCTATGTTGTATATAGGAATGCAATGTTTTAACATCATGTAACAGTGTGTTTATTACACACAACTTCCATAAACCGTTACTTTGTACATTTTTGTTTCAAAATAATGACCATGCTCATAATAGAGTGATTTGATCTGTAGCTTGATTGTATTTGCACATTTCATAAATATTAAATCATATTATTTGTCGACTAGAAATAGGTCAAACGGCCTGTTGCAGAAGGTTAGTTCGTCTCCATGTGTATTCTTTTTATCACTATTCATATATCTAAATACGTTCTGGAGTTCCCTTTTAACTGTTTACCCCAAAAGTAAGCTTCTTGCTTTCCTATAAATATTTAAATGTTGATTGAAAGTTGATATAATCTAACAATGGGTAAAGCACTTGATTCTAATCCGAACTAATCATATACATTTAATTTCCAGTAGAGAATGGCAGGTTGTCTACAATTGGGAAATATAGATTGTGTGATGTGACTTGTTTGAACAGAAACATAAATTAATAGCTAACATGTTTCCATCACCATCTTTTTTAACAGACTTAACCTTTATTCGTAGTTTCATTTTGAATAAAGTGCAACACGTCTTGAGTATGTTGATCCAAAATTAAAATAGCAGTCTCCACCATCATTGTGATCCAATATAATAATAGAAGTTATAATAATAATAATAATAATAATAATAATAATAATAATAATAATAATAATAATATTATTATTATTATTATTATTATTATTATTAATGGCTATTATAATAACAGTAATAATAATAATAGTAATAATGATGATGATCATCATTTCAGAACTGTAATTCAGCGAACGTTACACTACTGGTGTCACTTCAAATGCACGTTATTATTTATCATCGTTATAGATGTAAATAGCTTTCAAGTCGGTCTCTTAGCATCACGCGTTAACACATATGTATAGCTAATACTGAATATTAGATAAGGAAATTGTAGTGTTGCCATAAAGCATTTGTAAATAAACGTACACATGTCTGAAAATATTAGTAATCTAAATGCATGGCATGTGCCTTTATGTGGTGTAGCATATTCATAACTTGAAGGACTTGTCAGACAAAATCTTAATTGTCGTTTAATATTGTAATTGATACTGTGACATATGTGATCCAGAATCTAATTATATGCTTCCTGGACTTATCGACATATTTTGTCATACATGTACTTACAATATGTATATAACTAAAATCTTCAAAGTCAAATAACTCCACGAAAAAACAAAGTTGTCTTGAAATATTGTCTGTCAATTTGCTGAAAAATATCCCGGGCAAGAACTAAGCACTATAAACTAATTTCAAAAATCTACAAAGTCCCATAACTCAGAGAAAAATCATTAAAGCAGGACATCCGTATAATATTCACAACTCCTCTTGGTAATGAAGCATTCCATAAAGTTTCAATGAAATCTGGCCAGTAGTTGCTGAGAAATAATCCGGACAAAAATTGTTCACTATTAACTTATTTCACAAATCTTCGAAGTCTCATAATTCCAAGAACTATTGAAGCGGAACACCTCCTCTTGCTTATGAAGCTTTCCATGCAATTTTGAATTCCGGCTAGTAGTTACTGAATAATAATCCGGACAATCAAGTGGGACGGACGGACGGACTGAAGGACGGAAGGACGGACGGACGGAAGGACGGACGGACGGACGACAGCGGATAAAGCGACGACTATATGCTCCCTCGAAATATTTGGTGGAGCACAATAAGGCCCATAATTCTGCTAAATTGCACGTTATATTTATGGGCTTGGTCAGTGACCGCACATAATGACCCCGAAGACAGGTGTGAAGTGTGAATTGAATATCTGTAGTAGTTACATAGATACGTATTTGTTGCACGCAAACCTTAACCAGAGCATTATGCCGTCGCCGACGAACGGGTGAGTAAAATAGCTCGGATAATTGGGTGAATAGTTGATTAATAGATAGGGAGGGAGGAGTTTCGTTTTTTAGTTGCAAACCTGCCAAGCTGTATTGATTTCAAGTGCTTTCACAGTCTGTAGAGCCATTTTAAACCTCTGATCGGATGAAAACTGTTCAACTTAAAGAGCGGAAACGGCTCAAAACGCCAATTTTAGGTTATTCAAGGGCCATAACTAAACAAATCCAGGGGCGATTGGGCTGATTATCGAACTTGGCCGAGATATTATGGCCACAAACATTTTTATGAAGTTTGGTGAGGATCAAATGAAAACTGTTGGGCTTATAGAGCTGAAATAAAATTGGTCTATCGACCGACCGACCGACATTAGCATACCAATATACCCCGCCATCTTCGATTGGGGACATAATAAAGCTCAAGGACTATGGTTATTGTTGTAACTAGTTTAAAATAGCAGCGACCATGATGCAATGATCAATTTACATAATCAATCTACACAAACACCATACTTTTAATTAACAGTTTGATGACAAATCATCTATAAATATATATAAGAGAATCTAATCGGAATTGGTTCGTTAAGTAAAGGTGTGTGTTGAATTTTTCAGAGATATATACAAAGTAAGAAAAGTTTAGCAACTACTAGGATGAGTTAAATATTAAATGCATCTTTAATAAAAACACAACATTGTATGATGGTCGTCTTTTATTTTAACATTGTGACATGTATACCAAACAATGGTCTTTGATTTACGCAGTTTCTAACTTGCCTTTAAATGAGGAACGTAATTGAAATTAAAAAATGTAGACAATATGTATTGTCGGTTCATCATTTTACAACAAATGGACAGTGAATGCATATACCGATATGTAGAGAGTGATATTACATCACAATATGCATAGGCAACAAAGACAATTAACAATAGTCTCATATTTTCATGTATTCCTTGACAATAATATTCAGAATAATGCTTCATTTAAGTGAAAGATGGTTATCTGGTACTAGGACAAGTATCACTATTAATGTGTATTATCAGTTTGGAGATAAATTCGCTGTGTGAATACAACGATAGCCTTGAAATTAGTCATTAAATTAAACCACACGCATTTAAAATGACGTTTACAGAATAATAGAGAAGGAAGTAGGAGTAATGTCCGTGGCCCATATTCACCAACGTATTCTTAGACTAAAGTCTAAGAATATTTTTGGACATGTACTTTTCTAAGAGCGTTTTAATGTTGAATTTAACTTGGAATTCACCATCTCTAATTACGTATATCATTCTTTATTGATCATGATTTGTTAATGACATAAGCATCATTTGTACCCGGTATATTTGATAACGCTGAAGTATTTTTTCTTGAGTCTACGTCTATTCTTGATATGTAATTATATGAATGGGTTGGTGAATACGATCACTAATGAATCTGTAAATAATGAGTCAACAACATTTGTAACAATCATCGTTATAAAATGCTGTTATCGATACCGTAGCATCTGTAATGCAGAATATAATGAAATACGAACTGAGGTTCTCGACATGTTTTGTATTACTCACATAATGTATAAACATTTATAATCAAGGATAATATGGTCTGAGTTTCATCACAGAAAACTTGCAAATTGTAAAACACATCACTAAAGTAATATTCAGGACTCATATATAATAATAATTGGACACAGCTCAGTTTATCAACACGATGCTGCCTGTAATCTGCATTCCATTGAGAATAACACAAAAATCAACGTATCATATGTACAGACGTTAAGTACGAAGACCACTAGAATTATGACGTAACTTTTTCCACATTCTTCATCCAAATTATATCCCCAGACCACGACTTCCGGTTTTCAATTTTCAGAGGGACTGACCTCAGTAGTGGACTATAAGGCGTATACCCTCTTTCCGTCATAAACTGTATAATCCCAGTCCCGACCTCTGATTCTGTATGGTGCATCCATTCCATTAGCAGAAATTTAACGTCCACTTCTTCAAAGAATTTCTTCCCACCTAACATGGCTTTTAGTTCATACGTTTCAATGTCCATTTTGATAAACACGGATTTATTCCGGAACATCGGCACTAAATCATCCATTACAATAGCTACCGAACTATTTTCGTCACTGATAACACTATCGTTGCTGACTCCGCTGACCATTTGGAGACCGCCAATGTTTCTTTTGTCTTCCTTAAATCGCACTGTTTCTGGTGTGTCCGAGAGCGCGTTCCAAATCAACTTAACCATCCCCGTGAGATTTCCCTTTTGAAGCGACGTCGCAAGCATCTCGAGGTTCTCCCGGTTAGCGTCAAGAGCGGTCACCGATCTACCGAACTTAGCGATTGCAAGGGTATAAACGCCCACGTTACACCCTAAATCCAAGAAAACTGCTTGCGAATCACCACGAAGAATGTTAACCACTTCACGAATAAGGTCTCCTTCCCAATTCCCTTGCGTAATGATGGATTTGGAAACCCAGATATCTATCGAGGGATCGTACACACATATCGGAGTGTTGGCGAGTGACTGTACTCTAAGATCAACGCATTTGTGAATCTGCTTTGCACTGGAATAGTCCACCGATGTGTTAAAAACGCGAACACAGTTATTTAAACCCACCGAACATCTACTTGAGGGTTTTGAAGTCACCTGAGCCGTCACTGTTTCCCGATTACTTATTGATTTGACATCCGGTCTGTAATTTTGCTCAACGTCGGCGGCCATCGTAAGAAATGTAATCCTCGAGGTTACATTTGACACGTGTAGCTCGTTATGCCTAGTTACCCCGACATACCTTGCGAAAAATACGTGTTTCTTTTGTGACTTGTAAACAACACTAAACACTCCAAAACATGCGAACGTTAGTACCAATAAAATGAATAATCGTTTAAAGTATTTAGTATGAAACATTTTCACAAAAATTATATATTTCCTCTTGCTCCTTACTCATATGAATTCCTCAAATGATACCTCACCTTAACGAAGCCGATATCTGTTCGGCTCACGTATTCTGATGTGTATACAGCAACGAATACTGAACCATCACCCAATGGCGGTTTTAAAGTTGCACGCATAAATCGATCTACGTTGAGGAGGTTTAAAAGAAAATATAACGTTTCATTAAAGCCTCATTAAAGGTGGAAATGGTCAAACTAAGAATTTAGTCACTTAAATGTCTGGTAAAATTATATTATTGTATGTTTAAGCTTCAGTTATATACTGGGTCAGGAAGCTATTTGGTGTTTGGTTACTATTTTAAATATAAACACTGATCCTCCAAGTAAACTGTTTATAAACTCTACTTTTGTTTATGTGCTAACGATCGTGCGACGCAGATGTCAGTCTATTCATGGCATGCTCACTGCGGTTAGTAAACATTTGGACAAATATGTACAAAATATAGCTGACATACCATATTTTAACACTGAAACACTGTCTGTACAGCTGCATCAGCAGGTATACAATATCCACTGACCAGTAGGTCACCTAATTTATTATACCTCACTATTTATGTATATGAATAGTTTTCACTTCTCCATTAAGACTTCAAATAAAATACTCAATTTCTTGTTCAAGTTTAAGACAAGTTTTATCTTGATAATTTATTTGAATCGGACAATGTAGGATCTGGCTCAAGGCTGTCTTGTTTACGCGCATATATAAATGTAGTGGTGGGGGTCAAGTATTATTTTAAGATTTATTCAGACCCAGTTTGTACATACATTTGTAATCAGCGCTCAAATTTTTTTATTATCTTCGTTATTCTTTTTCTACCGTCCATGACATTCAAACAGACACAAAGACCACATCTATTGTGTCATGTTAGACGTACGATCAAAGCTATGAAACAAAACCCATTCCAATTTAAATTGTTAAATTTTATGTTTACTTTTATATCAAGGTAAATAGAATACTTCGATTTTATTAATGCCTGCACGTTTACCAATACATTGTGACCATGATTCAAAGTGCAAATATTCAGTTTAGGGGACGTAGTTAGAAGTGTGTATATGATTTTCATAACTTACATAAAAACGCAATGGGCGATGAGTTTTTATCTACTTAAATTTACTTACTTTATTCATACTAGAAATACTTTTATTCTCAGATATTTATAAATCATCTAAATGCATTTGAGGAAAACTCATGAATACTAAAGACGAAACAAAACTGACAACATCGGCTTTCTTCTCAAAATGTATTATAGATACTTTTCAATAATGACTTATTAATAAGATGCTCATATAAAATGTTATATTTTCAGATATATCATTTTGGTGATTACTCTGTTATTGTAACATACAGGTTTTTCCTCAAATTTATAATTGTGTTTGTATTATTAAATCTGTTGCATGTATTATGTTAGTTTATAGTTCTTTGATTAAACAAATGGCTTTATTCCCAAAGATTATTAAATATGCTTTCATATAACTCCATTCTCCGCGTAATCTACTAATACTTAATATTATGCTTATACAATTTGTAAGGTATATTCAGGATATCTTTTTGGTATCAAAACACTTTTTTTTATAAACAGGTTTAATTTTCGATTTATCGTTTATCAGCCAATAAACAACGATTTAGAGTTCCGATGTGTAGGAATTAAACCACGAGGGCGTAAGCCCGAGTTGTTTAATAGCCACGCATTAGAAAGACAAAGAGTTGTTTATTGGCCCATGCACAACGATAATGCAAACATTATTTCGATTCTCACATGATTTGACATATATTTTGGAACCTTTAATTGGAACTACTTTTTACTATGCTCTGCTAAGACTTGGGACCTCTTTTTGCGTGGTTTATTGGGTAGTTTAACAACCGGATAATTTTGTTTTTTTGTCTGTAGAACAATTAGCGAGTATTATGTATGATGAAATAAATAAACTTCTAAACTAAACTAACGACTGTTGGCTTAAACCAACGTCTTAAAATAAAAGAGATATTATTACGTAAACATGATTTTTAAGTCCTGTTTGTGGTGATATCAGTAACTGTTTTATATGTTTGATTTGATTGCTGAGCAATAAACTATGTGCTGCACCCTACCACTGGAATGCGCTAATAGTTAACTACACATTTCATTATTCATTCATTGACTGTACACCGTTGTGGTTTTATTACAACATTGCGGTATCAAAATAAAACCTAAAATAACAAGGTTTAAAGAACCGTTTTCACATATTAAAACATCATACGCATCCCAATAACAGTGTTAAAGCGAAATCAGTTTCGCTTAATTGAACGAAATTATAATGAAATTACATATAAAATAAACAAAACAAAATCATTGGCCTGACTTATATCCATGTTTGCTGTGCCTTATTGTCACTGTTTGCTCCAATATCTGCCCTATATCACATATTAATCACCACGAATCATTGCAATATTGTCAGTAATGCGATATTATGAAATTACAGATTGACTATTAACACAACAATGTTTGTCCCAGGTGACAGCAACATAAAAAATATTGATATTGCTTTACATTTTGCCCATACATGTCACGATTTTTTAGTGGATTTCAGCGCATGAAACCTAACAAACTTCGACGCAACGGATTTATTGAAAGCTATTTTTGTATTCTAACGCTATGGATATTAAAGATGAATTTCCCTTTGTATGTAATACATCTTATCGAAAAGACTAATTAATTAAAACTTACCGTTTGTCTAAACATTTTACAAATTAAGAAACACTTAATGTTTGTGAAGAACGTTAGAATAAGACATATTTTCTTCAACAGTACTGTGAAACACTGCTGCTGCCGCTACTGCTGATAATGATGATGATGTCGACAACGACGATGACGACGCCGACGACAACGATGATGATGATGATCATTATGATGATGATGATAAAAAACGATGATGATACTGAATTTGACTATTCGGATAGCGTTTAAGTATTCGTTGTCTTTCCTAGTTAACTAATATGCTATTTAAAGAACACTTGACTGTGCTATCTGTTAATATGACATTACAAGAACACTTACTGGATTGTGCCAACTGTTAAGATTACATTTATATTCAACTAAATGTAATTTTCTGTTTGGCTTACATTTAAAGGTTACGAAAACGATCAGCTGGTCTAAAACGGTAGTGTTTTAGTGCCTAGCAAAGGATACATGTGCGCATTTTCAGAATGATAGCCTTTCCATACATTATGATGTACTAAGATGAACAATACCGAGGTATGAGTGTTTCTTTATAAATCTTTCAGAAACTCAACTAACTCTTATTGAAATATGCCGGGTGCTTTCTTTGAAAACTGCATCCAATTGACTATGAAACATATACTCGAACAAAAACACAAACACAAACAAACAAATATTAAATTTGGGTCACCGCTTTGGGATATTAATTATAATGCTTGAAGGGTTTAAGGGACCTGGTCACATATTTTTTATTTTACCCAGCCAGCAAGCCGACATTGGTCCGATATCTATCCGATATGTTCTGAATATCGGATAGATATCGCTCGCGATATCTATCCGATCAACGTTTTGCCTAACGGCATTTGATCGGGCCGTCATCGAAGCATTGCATATCGGATACACATCGGATAGACATCGGTCCAATATCGTCCAGAAAACGAGCCTACATCAGTTCGACATCTATCCGATATGTTTTAAATATCTCGGATAGATATCGCTCGCGATATCTATCCGATCAACGTTTTGCCCATCGGCATTTGATCGGGTCGTCATCGAAGCATTGCATATCGGCTACATATCGGATAGACATCGGGCCAATATCGTGCCAGAAAGCAAGCCTACATCGGTCCGATATCTATCCAATATGTTTTAAATATCTCGGATAGATATCGTCGCGATATCTATCCGATAAACAATTTGCCCATCGGCATTTGATGGGATAGATATCGGAGCATTGTTTATCGGACGTATATCGGATAGACATCGGGCCAATATCGTTCCAGCTAGCAAGCCTACATTGGTCCGATATCTATTCGACGATGTTGTCAATATCTTTGGAATTGATAACCACACTTGTTTATTTTAATGCTTAATTTCAAAATGATGTGCAATTTGGAACAACGCTCAAGAAAGTGTACATATCTTCATTTTTAATAACTACATCTAATTCTATCTTCTCAAAACATTTCATACGTTTGAGAACCAAATTATAATAAAACAATCCCAAAAAGCTGTGATAAATATAACAGAAGCAATAGAAAATCATCAAGATCCACTATTATTTTAAACAAAGGTTTATATGATCTTTCAACGTCTTCATTTTAAATTAATATTTAAATCAGTTATGAGTTTATAGATAAAAACATTAAATGACATGTCACATTGAAATCTTATAGGTTTGTATAAAAAGTCACTTACAACATGTCAGTGATGTGACAGTAACCAAGAAAAAGTAAAGAAATGCGATCATTTATTGTAAGTTGAATTGCCAATGAAAACAGTTACAAATGCTTTCTATCAACATGTAAAAGTTATTTATGGATATTTAGCATCATCCACCATCCTACATGCTATAAAACCAGTGCAACAAAATTAAACAAAGTTAATAATTCAGCAATTAATTGTTTTAAACATTTAGTATCAAATTGAAATTGCCACATTTAAATGACCTTAATTTAGATAAAACTAAATATTTAAAAATCATATAAACAAATGGAAATCTGATTCGAATCCAAACTGGAAATTATAACAAAATCGAAGACAATTCCAGTAAAAAGTGTAAACACACTGAAATATAAAAAAACAACAACAACACATATTTGACAATATTATGCTTCCATAAGCATCCTTGATGATATGGTTTCTTTGTTATCCTCGCAATTTTTTTACATTTAATTTTGCAAATAAAAGAAAACTATGGTTCAGTCAAGATTATATGTATAATTTACATGTAATTTGTTAGCATCATATATCAGTTGCATCACATCTTTAAAAAGAATCAGAATTCTAAGACCTTTGCATGTCTTCACAAAAACATGAACAATGTAAAACAATTAATTAATACTAAACCGAGTGTGTCATTAAATTGTTTTTTTAATAAACCACATAGTACACTTGTTATTAAGAATTGTGGTTAAAGTAATTAAAAACAACTTCATAAATTGGAACTTTCCAGTCCCTATCACACATTTAAGAGTGTTTACTTTAGAAGTCTTCATGATATTAATGATTAGTAGAATGTTTTTTATCCACTGTTCTCAGTCAAATTAATCTCAGTCAAATTCCTTAGCCAGTGTTTGATGCAGCATTCCACCTGATAATGATAATGGTGTTCAAAGCAGACCATGTATGTCACTGGCAGCTGGAATGTATGTAAATTAAACTTTAGATCACAGAAAGTAGTTCAATTAATAATTGTAGTCATATAAAGAAATGCAATAAATGTTTTACTATACACGCCAATTTTACATAACTGTAACAATATTACACAGAAAATGTTGAGTCATAATAATAATTATTAAATCAGAGTTGGAGAAATTGTACTTGATCTCTGCAATGGTGTTATGCAGAAACTGCTTAAACAATGTGTTACTAACTTGCTCACATCAACAGAAGTGAACTGCATGTTCTGACCAAGTATTACTACATCCAATGTATATTTGATTACCTTCATCTTTCCAAATGACAAATTCAAATTAGATGATTCTGTCCATATTGATATGCAGCCGGTTTGTCAGACCTTATTGTCATCCGAAGAGGCCCAAGAGCCACCATTGCGAAGCAGGTAATTCGTCTGAAAACAAAATTGTTTTCAGTATAATTTGTTTCAATTGTGGGTTCATTAGTTAGTGTATTCATTTATTAAAATGGAGCAGTTCACAGATTGGCCAACTGACAATTTTCCAACTTTTTGTCACAGATTCCCACAATGAAAGAATATCATATATAAAGGAGCGAAATGACACAAAGGACACAAAGGACATACTGCAAACACCATTTTGTTCATGAGTAATCATCAGTGGAAATTTAGAAAATCATAAAGCGTTTGTAACGCTAAACGATGGAATAATTTGGAGTGTTTCTGATGTTTTCGTTAAAATTGCTGACAACACATGGATCGCTTACATAAATTATACAATCATATAACAAAATATATAAAAGTTGGAATGGCCGAGTGGTTTAGGCGGTAGCCTTTTGATCTAGATGTCGGAGGTTCGAACCCCGGTGGAAACTACTTTTTTCTTTTCTTTGTGTGTGTTTTTTTGTTCTCGTCATTATACTTGAGCTTTTTAGTTTCGATGCTTAAATCTGTTAAGTTAAGACAATAAATGGCATACTACAAAAAATAAAAATAAATATGTGAACAAGTCCCTTTAAATATCCTGGAGTGTCCATATTCCGATGACATAAGAAACTGATCAATTTAAAGATATTCAGTGAACTTTAAAAAAGCAAAATATCTACTAATATTAAAAAACATATTAATCTATCAATAAAAACAAATTATTGGCACATTTGTCACAAAAAAATGACCAACAAATGGAAAATGCATTTGCCAGTACCATAAATCCGCCATCTTGAATTTGTTCCAAATTCCGATGACACAATGTAACAAAATGAAATATACTTGTTTTGCTTTGTTTTTCAACATTACTTCACCTTTTATGTTATCTTTTCACCAATTGTCAACATTGTAGACAAAATTAAGTAGATATATCTTAGATATATTTTTTTCAGAATCTTTGACACAATAGTAGACACCGTGTGAAAAATAACAGAAAATGTGGCTGTTTTATATATTTCATGAAAAATGACTCTTAATAAATATTTTTAGATTTTTTTCTGTCATGCATGTTTTTAAATCAATTTCACGAAAAGAATAAAATAATCCTACCCAAAAGTGCACTGATTATTTAACGAATTGATCATCGGAATATGGACCCACTCGAAATTAGGGCCTTTTACGATATAATGTATACAATACTGTTAAAATTAAAATAAATTTAAACTGTAAGCCTTTGAAATACAAATATTTGAAGTGTATTGAACCTGTAACATGTAAACAAAAAACTTATCTCACTGTAAATACTTACATTCGTAGATATGACAAAACAGTATCATAATATACTGATAATAATAAAAAACACTCGCGAAAATACGTTACATTTCAATAACCTGGATTTTTCTATGCCTACAAGACTTTGAATAGGTGATATAAACAAACACGATGTCTACAAATAGTCATAAGTACTTACTTCTTGTTGTTTTTTCTTCGTTGAAGAGGAAACTAAACATTTTAAAGTTACTTTTCCTTTCTGGAGATCAACGGTTGAAGTTTAAACGAACAAGAATTTTGCGCCAAACGAAAACGATTTTGTTAGACGAAATTAATTTCGAATCTATTTCAAATAAGATTTGTGAAGTCATAGAACGCACATTCATTTCAGTAAAATACTCTTTAGTATTGCCGGATTGATACACATAAATAATTTTATGAAAATAAAGAGAAATTACTGCTTGCCATGAACGATATCGGCCCTACATCGATCCGAAATCGTTACTTAAAATGACGACAACGTAAAACATATTGAAGAAATGCCACATATATATGGATTTGTTTAACATATATCACATACACTAAATGTATACATCTACTTTTTATATTTCACCAAAACTATATTGGATAGATAACGGATAGATATCGAACTATTATATCGAAAGCCGACAACTGGCCGTTACCTATCCGATATGTACAGTAGGTACATGCTTGCTAGCGATAACGGATATATATCGGGCCGTTTTGTCAATGCGATATCGATATACCGATATCGATCCGATATATGCTTGCTGGCTGGGTAACTGCAAAAACTAAAGCAGTTCGACTAACCAAAAATATATATATATATATATATATAATAGTTAAAAGACTTGCCTTCTCCAGTACTCGAACCTATGACAGCCGGGATCAAAAATCCGTCACGCTAACAACTCGGACATTCTGACTTGTACTTATAGACTATAGTAGTAAATTTTAAACGATATTTAAGTAATACACGTGTTTTCCAAAATACCGATGAAAAGCATTACAAACTTTTTAATTTTATACATTTCAATTTGAATATAACATAACGTGTGCCATATTCGAAATAGGACAATTACTACAGGGCATCACATATTCCAAATCCAATAGGCGGAATTGTTTATAATAAATTTGATCTTTCAATAACATATGCACAGAATGTAATAACTATATTTGCCCATCCATTGTTAACAGTTGACATACCCATTCAAAAACATCTTAATATTTGATTGCTTATTTACTGGTGAAATTCTCGTCGAGAAATAACTTTTATCCCAAAGTTGCTCTAGCATAAGTAATGACAATCGTATTTCTAATGATAACTGGGATATAAATACCGCACTATCTTTACACTTATAAATTTAAATAGGAAAACAACATGCAGATATTCACAGAGGGACGAGTGAGTTACTTTCGTTTTTCAAGTTCAAGTTGATAATGTTAAATATTTTAGTACCCGCCTTGTAGACGAATGTGTGTACAATATAGACGAATGTGTGTATAATATGGTATAGATATTTTTTGTGATAATGGAAAACCTCATTTCACATATTAATTGCGTTGAATAATTGAGACAATTGTTAACGAAAAACGACATATTATCTTTCAGGTTTCTGTAGTATCAGCCTTTTGCGCTGTTGAATATACACTGTTTGTTTCTGTTATCTTTTATTTGTTTCCGTTGTTTCGTCTGTTTGATATATGTTACAAATCAGAACGTTGATAGCGTACAAAGACTGTTGGTGAGATAAGGTAAGAAACCAACACCAATGGAATTATGAGTGCAAAATATTTTTATAAAAATGTTGTATTATGAAACAGACTATAGCTACCATCCATGTTAACCTAGTACCCTGTTCAGATGCCGCACTGTATTATTAAACTTCGTAGTGGTAACACGTGTTGTGTTGTTCTTCACATTAGTGAATACTCATTTGAGTTCACCATTATGAGTTAATTAAAAAGTCAATAAACACAATAGTGCAATAAACATAAAACATGGTGTCAGAATGGAAACAATGGACCTACGTCAAAATCGGATTACTTAAATGCAGTTAAACACAATTTGTGCTAAATAATTAACTCAAGCAAGTTTAAGAAATGGCTTTATCTGGAATAACACCACCAGTTATGGACTGGAACAGTTCGAACTTACCATCCGCGTGGGAGAAATTTGAAAGACACATACAATTAAAATTCTCTGGACCATTGAAAGAAAAATCGGAAGAGGAGAAGATTGCGTTCTTACTCATATGGGTTGGTGAAAAAGGCCAAGATATTACTCAAGCATGGATTTTGACAGAAGAAGAAAAAACACAACTACAGACATACTTTGACAAATTCCAGAAACACGTTTAACCAAAATTAAACCCAGTATTTGCCAGATATCAATTCTACAAGGAAAATCAGAATAATGACAACATCGAACAATTCGTGACAATGCTCAAACTAAAAATTACTGACTGTCGGTTTCCAGCAAATACACAGGATGAAATGATTCGAGACCGAATAGTATCTGGTGTCAACAATCAAAAACTACGCGGGAAACTAATCAACGAAGGTGAAAACTTGAAACTTGACAAAGCAATACAAATATCGCAAAACTTCGAATACTGTAGACAACAAATGTCGCTAATCAACCAAAACCAACAAGACCTCCACCTCGTCAACACTCGTGACAATGGACGTGCACGTGGCGGAAGAAGAGGTCGAGGCCAAGGTAGACACCCAGCACATAGGGGAGTCCAACAGACAGCCCCAAACCAGGCAAATGGACGGGATCGACGGTGTGAGCGCTGCGGCAACCCGCCTCACAAAGAACGGACGCAGTGCCCTGCATGGGGAGAGTCATGCAACAGGTGTCATAAGAACAATCACTGGAAACGAGTGTGCAAAGCGAAATACGTGCATGATGTCGATCAGTATGACAGTGACAGTGAACACACACAGGAAGACGATTCGTGGATACACACTTATTTTATAGACACGGTAAGTCAAACACAATCGTCCGCCCAATCGTCTACTCATAATAAGGCATTCCTAAATGTAAGCATTGGCCCCAATTTGCATGACATACGATTCAAAATTGACACCGGGTCGAGCGTAAACACAATCCCCCCAAAAGACTTCGAATCGCTCAATATCAAAGCCCCTTTGAAAGCCACCGATTCAAGACTGACTTCGTACTCAGGCGATAACATACATGTTCTGGGCAAAATCAATCTAAAATGCAAATACCGTGCAACAGAGACGCGCGCGACGTTCTACATTGTAAATAGCGCACAGCCTCGGATTGGTCTGCAAACCTCGCTTGATTTAGGCCTGTTGCAATTGACATACGCGGTAGACAAACAGAATGACAGCCATATGACTAAGGAATCTGTCATGTCTGAATATTTAAAGGTATCGGAACCCTCCCAGGCAAAAGTAAATTGCACATCCGCGAAGATGCGATTCCGGTGGTGACGCCACCAAGACGCGTGCCGGAGGCCTTAAAATCTCGCCTCAAGTCCGAACTTGAGGAAATGGTCAAGGGCAGCATTGCAAGGCCTGTGTCGGACCCAACAGACTGGGTCAATCCAATCGTGGTTGTTGAAAAACCCAACGGCAAATTAAGGATCTTCTAGATCCAAAAAATCTCAACAACGCGATACGCCGTCCGCATTACGCAACGTCAACAATCGAAGACGTAATTGCAAAATTGTCAGGCGCAACGCGCTTTAGTTTACTTGATTTAACACACGCGTACTGGAGTGTTGCATTAGACGAAGAATCGTCGTACCTAACGACGTTTGCGACACCATTTGGAAGGTACCGCTACTTGCGCCTTCCTTATGGCATTTCCGCTTCCAGCGACATATTTTGTCAAAAAGTGAACGAAATATTTGAGGGACTTCCAGGTATTCACCCGCTGGTTGACGACATCCTGGTCTGGGGACGCACCCCCCCCCCCCCCCCCCAGGAACATGATCAAAATTTGACTAAGGTATTGCTACGCGCACGCGAACGCGGTATCAAATTCAACCCGCTAAAATGCACAATCGGGGTAAAATCAGTACCATTCTTTGGTCACGTGATTACTGACAACGGGCTACAAGACGTCCCGAAGAAAATTGAGGCAATTACAAAATTGCCAGTCCCAGAAAGCCGTGAAAAGGTCGAAACCGTGCTAGGGCTCGTGAATTACATGGCAAAATTCGCGCCAAACTTAGCCGAGGACACCGCACCCATAAGGAGCCTCCTAAAGAAAGATGTAGAGTTCCTGTCGGACGCCCCACAGGAAGAGGCCCTGTCAAAGATCAAAGACATCATTACTCAGTCGCCAGTTCTAGGGTATTATGACCCTAAGAAACCCCTCATATTGAAAACCGACGCAAGTAAATATGGGTTAGGCTGCTGTCTTATGCAAGACGAGAGACCAATTGCGTATGCCAGCAAATCGTTAACGGAAACGGAAATTGGTTACGCCGTCATTAAGAAAGAACTTCTCGCGATTCTCTTTGGATTAAAGCGATTTCACCAATTCACTTATGGTAGGGAAGTGATCGTTCACTGCGATCACAAGCCGATTTCTGCAATAATGAAAAAGCCACTTGCTGCTGCACCGCCGCGACTATCAAGAATACTTCTTGCAATGTCAAAATATCAGGTCAATGTACAGCATGTACCCGGGAAAAAAATCCCGGTGAGTGACTGCTTGTTGCCCGACACATGTCCCGAAATAGTTGAACGTCTTGACAATCACGTACACACGGTATATCAACAACTTCATGTCACAGATCGCAGACTCGAGATAATACGCACCGAAATCGCGAAAGACCCGCAAATTATAAAATTGAAACGGGCTATAATCGAGGGCTGGCCGGATTCCGTGAAACAATGCGATCCAAACATCGCAGAATAATTCAATCATCGTGACGAATTAAGCTCGGAGGATGGTCTGATATTCAGAGGTCAGACATTGGTTATCCAAACATCCCTGCGAAATGAACTAGTGCAAAAAGTTCATTCGTCACACTTGGGTATTACAAAGACACTTAAACGCGCCAAGAATTTATTGTTTTGGCCTGGCATGTCTAAGCAAATAACCGATTACGTCACTAATTGCCCGACTTGCCTTACGCACAGAGATGCGAATGCCCCAGAACGGCTAATAACAACCCCATTCCCAGACAGACCCTTTCAGCAAATCGCTACTGATCTGTTCCACTTTAACGGACAAGAATACCTATTAATGGTAGACTACAATAGTAGGTTCTTTGAAATTGACCATTTACCAAACACACGATCACAAACAGTGATAACCAAATTGCAAAAACACATGACAAGAATGTCAATTCCCGATATTCTTATATCGGACAATGGCCCTCAGTTTTCGTGCGCCGAATTCAAAAAATTCGTCGATTGTTGGGGATTCGAACACAGAACTTCCTCACCAGGTCACCCACAAAGCAATGGTTTGGCCGAAAAGGCAGTAGGGACAGCAAAAAGCATTCGACACGAAAACCAATGTGTACTTAGCACTACTTGAATATCGCAACACCCCGTTGCAGTGCGATTACACACCTAGTCAATTAGCTCTTGGTCGCCGAACCAAATCAGTTGTACCAGTCACAAACAAGGCACTGCAACCAGCACTGATCAATGATAGACAGGTACGTACACGAATGCACGAGTCAAAAGCACGACAAAAGTCGAATTTCGACAAAACATCGCGACCGTTACCGTCATTGTCAGTAAATGACTCCGTTCGTATCAAGTTCGGCAAAATCTGGAAAGTAGGGAGAGTGATGAAAATTCACAGTGACCGATCCTAGATAGTACAAACGGCCGATGGTAGCACGTATCGCAGAAACAGGTCAGTGTTGCACAAAACGCGCGAAAATACTAGCGATATAGAGCTATTCGATGCTTTAGTTCTGCAGTCTGATAAACGACCCGTTCCCCCTGGTAACCCCCAAGCGGAACCATAGTCAATCCCAGATCGCCGGAACGACCCGAATATGAACCCAGCTTCAGGCTATAAGACACGGGCAGGACGATTAGTGATTGACAACCGTAAATACGTAGGAAGTGAATGGACAAAATAGAGACAATTACCATCTAGCAAGAGGAAGGCATCCAAATCCCTTATTGAATTATTACTTGACAATTATTAATCATTAATATTGTGTTGAAAACTCTGATTAATTTTCATTATTGTCATTTTAATATTTTTATATTCTCATACTATATTTACATTGCACAATTATGCAACGCATTATACCAACATGATTATCTTTTAGAAAAGAAGGGAGATGTTGTATTATGAAACAGACTACACCTCTACCACCAATGTTAACCTAGCACCCTGTTCAGATGCCGCACTGTATTATTAAACTTCGTAGTGGTGACACATGTTGGGTTGTTCTTCACATTAGTGAATACTCATTTGAGTTCACCATTATCAGTTAATTAAAAGTCATATACACAATGGTGCAACAAACATAAAACATAAAATAAAAAGAAAGGAGAAAAATGTGTTTGAATGAGATTTGTATTTTTAATAATTGTGCACAAGTTATTGCAATTTATTATTTTATTTAATATTTTTGTTATAGTTTGTCTTCATGTGCCTTGGGCTTCTGGAATTATTGTAAATTAAATCTTGAATCTAAAAAAAGTGAATCTATATTATCTTCATATTTGTTGGCTTTTGGCTTAGTCAGAAACGGCGTTGGATTCACGCTTGTGAGATCACCTGGCCATTACCTTTGGCGCGCTGGTTATAGATGCTGCGTATATTTAAATAATGTGTATACGGCAATTAGATCATGAGTAAAATATAAATGTAAATGCTGATTCTGTTTCATTTATTTGCACACTGCAGTCGCATTATAATATGTATAACAATCGCGGTAATCTGAAAGAGGCCGAAATAGCCGATGATGAGTATAAGTTGGGAGTATCGCTAATTAGTGCATCGCATCCCGCAGAGATCAAAAGTAGGTCATTCGATTGAAACTCTCGAATTAACCTAACTAACGACGTTGGCTTCCACCAACAGTCTTTAAAGAAAACACTATTATTGCGTTAACATTACAGTGACACCTTAAAAGACAACTACTATGGTACAAGCTGATGACGTATAATATCAATGGCCCCTTTCTAGAGTTCATAAAATCTATGTATAACCACTTAAAATTATGTGCCTCTGCCATTGGTAAACATTGGTAAAATCGGAATACTTCGCTTGTTCCATTGGTGTCCGTCACAGTGAAGATTTATCACAGTTATTTATTTTCTTACTTTCTTTACGAATTCAAACCAGCGCGATATTGGGTGGTGTTCATTGCAATAGTAGTTTTACTGATGACAACCTTATTGTTTGTACGTTTGTACGAAGATGCTACAGTAATATCTTTATGCTGTAAATTTTGCCGTAAATTTTATGCTGTAAACTTTACATGAGATTTTATTTAGCCAGAAGTCTTAAATGACAGACTATAATAAATGTCATAGTAGAATTGTGACAACCTTTCTTTTCACACAATATAGATAGGTGATAAAAGGCATGACTTCGAGGCATATCAGATCTTACTATATTGTGATAATTACGTCAAATGTCAATTTCCGCATCCTGGCATATTTCAAAGTGAAAAGGTACCAGAGGCATTTTGCACCTTTTTTTATCCAAGCCGCCAGCGGCTCAAACTTGCCAGGTGCTGCTCCTATTTTCATTGGCTGGACTTCTCCACCAATTACTCGTTCTCTGATTTTTAATTGGCTAGGTTAATAACTCAAAGGTGTTAGCGTTAATTTTGATTGGTTACAAACATTATTGTTAGGTTGGTATAAAGAATAGTCTTTCCGTGGTAAAGTCACTTAAGATGTTTCCTTGATTTTTTACTATTTTGAAGTATTGACTTTGTTATCTTTTGATATTAAAAATATGCTAAATTAATTTACAACTGAACGTTAAATGTGATTAATGTATATTTTGAAACCGCTTTGAATATTAATACTTCCAAGCGTGTGTTTGTGTTAAAATCATGTAAATTGATTTGATAGTGTTTTTAATGAGTTTTGTGATGTATTACAAAATAATTGCAATATCTGTATTATAGATCATGAGATATAATAAAATTGTCAAATTCAATTAATTAATAGTTATAATAGGAACGTGTGATTTAAACTTAGATCTTATCCAATTTTTGCAACATCTATACATTAACATTCATGTTAATAATTACATAAATGTTGCATCATATTGCAATATATTTTATGTACATAGCATGTTCTTTGGTATAGATTGATAAACATTTGACTTTTCTACAAATAAAACGGAAAGACTACTTCTCCTTGATTTTAGTTAATCTCGGAGGGGTAGAAAACCCAAAGGGTAACGACGCAAGGGCCGCAACTTATACACACGTAATTAGCGGCATAACAATAGTTTGCGAATCAGCCGATGACTTACAAAAACGCTATAACTTTACTTTAAATTTCATATTGTGCTCAATGGAGCTTACAGTGAATCCAAGTAGTCAATGTTGTACATATACAAACTGGCAGAAGGCATAATCGCGTGTTTATGTCCTCTAGAAATAGTAAACAATTTCAAATACTTCGGGGTAGAATTTAGCAAATGCAGTTCGTTTTATAAAGCTAAAGAATAAATATCTAAACAAGCTTTAACAGCTATGTACGGCCTCATAAGTAACTGTAAGCCTTTAGCTCTGTCAGTGGATATGCAAATAGATCTCTTTAATAAAATGATCAAACAAATTGTTGTAATTAGATGCGAATGCTAGGGATTTGAAACAATGAAACAATAGAAAGGGTAACTTAACGTTGTAAAACATATTCTTAGTTAACACTAGTACTGCTTCTAGCATTAGGAAACAGGTGTTAAGCCGTTATCAAATTATATAGAATCCCGAATAATTTCATATGAGGCTAACTTGGTATATCCAAGGTCCATGAAGTTGGCTAGGTAATGGGTATTGGGTATTGGGAATTCAATATCGTGCCAGGGTCGAATACCCAGCTGGGTATTGGGTATTCGAACTTTAGCGAATAACGAGCCAGAATCGAATACCCGGCTGGGAATTGGGTAATCGAACTATTGCGAATATCGAGCCAGGGTCGAATACCCAGCTGGGTATTGGGTATTCGAACTTTAGCGAATAACGAGCCAGAATCGAATACCCAGCTGGGTATTGCGTATTCGAACTATTGCGAATATCGAGCCAGGGTCGAATACCCAGCTGGGTATTGGGTATTCGAACTATTGCGAATATCGAGCCAGAATCGAATACCCAGCTGGGTATTGGGTATTCGAACTATTGCGAATATCGAGCCAGAATCGAATACCCAGCTGGGTATTGGGTATTCGAACAATGCGAATATCGAGCCAGGGTCGAATACCAAGCTGGGTATTGGGTATTTGAACTTTAGCGAATAACGAGCCAGAATCGAATACCCAGCTGGGTATTGGGTATTCGAACTATTGCGAATATCGAGCCAGGGTCGAATACCCAGCTGGGTATTGGGTATTCGAACTATTGCGAATATCGAGCCAGGGTCGAATACCCAGCTGGGTATTGGGTATTCGAACTATTGCGAATATCGAGCCAGAATCGAATACCCAGCTGGGTATCGGGTATTCGAACTATTGCGAATATCGAGCCAGAATCGAATACCCAGCTGGGTATTGGGTATTCGAACTATTGCGAATATCGAGCCAGGGTCGAATACCCAGCTGTGTATTGGGTATTCGAACTTTAGCGAATAACGAGCCAGAATCGAATACCCGGCTGGGTATTGGGTAATCGAACTATTGCGAATATCGAGCCAGGGTCGAATACCCAGCTGGGTATTGGGTATTCGAACTTTAGCGAATAACGAGCCAGAATCGAATACCCAGCTGGGTATTGGGTATTCGAACTATTGCGAATATCGAGCCAGGGTCGAATACCCAGCTGGGTATTGGGTATTCGAACTATTGCGAATATCGAGCCAGAATCGAATACCCAGCTGGGTATTGGGTATTCGAACTATTGCGAATATCGAGCCAGAATCGAATACCCAGCTGGGTATTGGGTATTCGAACTATTGCGAATATCGAGCCAGGGTCGAATACCAAGCTGGGTATTGGGTATTTGAACTTTAGCGAATAACTAGCCAGAATCGAATACCCAGCTGGGTATTGGGTATTCGAACTATTGCGAATATCGAGCCAGGGTCGAATACCCAGCTGGGTATTGGGTATTCGAACTATTGCGAATATCGAGCCAGGGTCGAATACCCAGCTTGGTATTGGGTATTCGAACTATTGCGAATATCGAGCCAGAATCGAATACCCAGCTGGGTATCGGGTATTCGAACTATTGCGAATATCGAGCCAGAATCGAATACCCAGCTGGGTATTGGGTATTCGAACTATTGCGAATATCGAGCCAGGGTCGAATACCCAGCTGTGTATTGGGTATTCGAACTTTAGCGAATAACGAGCCAGAATCGAATACCCAGCTGCGTATTGGGTATTCGAACTATTGCGAATATCGAGCCAGGGTCGAATACCCAGCTGGGTATTGGGTATTCGAACTTTAGCGAATAACGAGCCAGAATCGAATACCCAGCTGGGTATTGGGTATTCGAACTATTGCGAATATCGAGCCAGGGTCGAATACCCAGCTGGGTATTGGGTATTCGAACTATTGCGAATATCGAGCCAGGGTCGAATACCCAGCTGGGTATTGGGTATTCGAACTATTGCGAATATCGAGCCAGAATCGAATACCCAGCTGGGTATTGGGTATTCGAACTATTGCGAATATCGAGTCAGAATCGAATACCCAGCTGGGTATTGGATATTCGAACTATTGCGAATATCGAGCCAGGGTCGAATACCCAGCTGGGTATTGGGTATTCGAACTATTGCGAATATCGAGCCAGAATCGAATACCCAGCTGGGTATTGGGTATTCGAACTATTGCGAATATCGAGCCAGAATCGAATACCCAGCTGGGTATTGGGTATTCGAACTATTGCGAATATCGAGCCAGGGTCGAATACCCAGCTGGGTATTGGGTATTCGAACTATTGCGAATATCGAGCCAGGGTCGAATACCCAGCTGGGTATTGGGTATTCGAACTATTGCGAATATCGAGCCAGGGTCGAATACCCAGCTGGGTATTGGGTATTCGAACTTTAGCGAATAACGAGCCAGAATCGAATACCCAGCTGGGTATTGGGTATTCGAACTATTGCGAATATCGAGCCAGGGTCGAATACCCAGCTGGGTATTGGGTATTCGAACTATTGCGAATATCGAGCCATGGTCGAATACTCAGCTGGGTATTGGGTATTCGAACTATTGCGAATATCGAGCCAGAATCGAATACCCAGCTGGGTATCGGGTATTCGAACTATTGCGAATATCGAGCCAGGGTCGAATACCCAGCTGGGTATTGGGTATTCGAACTATTGCGAATATCGAGCCAGGGTCGAATACCCAGCTGGGTATTGGGTATTCGAACTATTGCGAATATCGAGCCAGAATCGAATACCCAGCTGGGTATTGGGTATTCGAACTATTGCGAATATCGAGCCAGAATCGAATACCCAGCTGGGTATTGGGTATTCGAACTATTGCGAATATCGAGCCAGGGTCGAATACCCAGCTTGGTATTGGGTATTCGAACTATTGCGAATATCGAGCCAGGGTCGAATACCCAGCTGGGTATTGGGTATTCGAACTATTGCGAATATCGAGCCAGGGTCGAATACCCAGCTGGGTATTGGGTATTCGAACTATTGCGAATATCGAGCCAGGGTCGAATACCCAGCTGGGTATTGGGTATTCGAACTTTAGCGAATAACGAGCCAGGGTCGAATACCCAGCTGGGTATTGGGTATTCGAACTATTGCGAATATCGAGCCAGGGTCGAATACCCAGCTGGGTATTGGGTATTCGAACTATTGCGAATATCGAGTCAGAATCGAATACCCAGCTGGGTATTGGGTATTCGAACTATTGCGAATATCGAGTCAGAATCGAATACCCAGCTGGGTATTGGATATTCGAACTATTGCGAATATCGAGCCAGGGTCGAATACCCAGCTGGGTATTGGGTATTCGAACTATTGCGAATATTGAGCCAGAATCGAATACCCAGCTGGGTATTGGGTATTCGAACTATTGCGAATATCGAGCCAGGGTCGAATACCCAGCTGGGTATTGGGTATTCGAACTATTGCGAATATCGAGCCAGAATCGAATACCCAGCTGGGTATTGGGTATTCGAACTTTAGCGAATAACGAGCCAGAATCGAATACCCAGCTGGGTATTGGGTATTCGAACTATTGCGAATATCGAGCCAGGGTCGAATACCCAGCTGGGTATTGGGTATTCGAACTATTGCGAATATCGAGCCAGGGTCGAATACCCAGCTGGGTATTGGGTATTCGAACTATTGCGAATATCGAGTCAGAATCGAATACCCAGCTGGGTATTGGATATTCGAACTATTGCGAATATCGAGCCAGGGTCGAATACCCAGCTGGGTATTGGGTATTCGAACTATTGCGAATATCGAGCCAGAATCGAATACCCAGCTGGGTATTGGGTATTCGAACTATTGCGAATATCGAGCCAGAATCGAATACCCAGCTGGGTATTGGGTATTCGAACTATTGCGAATATCGAGCCAGGGTCGAATACCCAGCTGGGTATTGGGTATTCGAACTATTGCGAATATCGAGCCAGGGTCGAATACCCAGCTGGGTATTGGGTATTCGAACTATTGCGAATATCGAGCCAGGGTCGAATACCCAGCTGGGTATTGGGTATTCGAACTTTAGCGAATAACGAGCCAGAATCGAATACCCAGCTGGGTATTGGGTATTCGAACTATTGCGAATATCGAGCCAGGGTCGAATACCCAGCTGGGTATTGGGTATTCGAACTATTGCGAATATCGAGCCAGGGTCGAATACTCAGCTGGGTATTGGGTATTCGAACTATTGCGAATATCGAGCCAGAATCGAATACCCAGCTGGGTATCGGGTATTCGAACTATTGCGAATATCGAGCCAGGGTCGAATACCCAGCTGGGTATTGGGTATTCGAACTATTGCGAATATCGAGCCAGGGTCGAATACCCAGCTGGGTATTGGGTATTCGAACTATTGCGAATATCGAGCCAGAATCGAATACCCAGCTGGGTATTGGGTATTCGAACTATTGCGAATATCGAGCCAGAATCGAATACCCAGCTGGGTATTGGGTATTCGAACTATTGCGAATATCGAGCCAGGGTCAAATACCCAGCTTGGTATTGGGTATTCGAACTATTGCGAATATCGAGCCAGGGTCGAATACCCAGCTGGGTATTGGGTATTCGAACTATTGCGAATATCGAGCCAGGGTCGAATACCCAGCTGGGTATTGGGTATTCGAACTATTGCGAATATCGAGCCAGGGTCGAATACCCAGCTGGGTATTGGGTATTCGAACTTTAGCGAATAACGAGCCAGGGTCGAATACCCAGCTGGGTATTGGGTATTCGAACTATTGCGAATATCGAGCCAGGGTCGAATACCCAGCTGGGTATTGGGTATTCGAACTATTGCGAATATCGGGTCAGAATCGAATACCCAGCTGGGTATTGGGTATTCGAACTATTGCGAATATCGAGTCAGAATCGAATACCCAGCTGGGTATTGGATATTCGAACTATTGCGAATATCGAGCCAGGGTCGAATACCCAGCTGGGTATTGGGTATTCGAACTATTGCGAATATTGAGCCAGAATCGAATACCCAGCTGGGTATTGGGTATTCGAACTATTGCGAATATCGAGCCAGGGTCGAATACCCAGCTGGGTATTGGGTATTCGAACTATTGCGAATATCGAGCCAGGGTCGAATACCCAGCTGGGTATTGGGTATTCGAACTATTGCGAATATCGAGCCAGGGTCGAATACCCAGCTGGGTATTGGGTATTCGAACTTTAGCGAATATCGAGCCAGGGTCGAATACCCAGCTGGGTATTGGGTATTCGAATTATTGCGAATATCGAGCCAGGGTCGAATACCCAGCTGGGTATTGGGTATTCGAACTATTGCGAATATCGAGCCAGGGTCGAATACCCAGCTGGGTATTGGGTATTCGAACTATTGCGAATATCGAGCCAGAATCGAATACCCAGCTGGGTATCGGGTATTCGAACTATTGCGAATATCGAGCCAGAATCGAATACCCAGCTGGGTATCGGGTATTCGAACTATTGCGAATATCGAGCCAGGGTCGAATACCCAGCTGGGTATTGGGTATTCGAACTATTGCGAATATCGAGCCAGGGTCGAATACCCAGCTGGGTATTGGGTATTCGAACTATTGCGAATATCGAGCCAGGGTCGAATACCCAGCTGGGTATTGGGTATTCGAACTATTGCGAATATCGAGCCAGGGTCGAATACCCAGCTGGGTATTGGGTATTCGAACTATTGCGAATATCGAGCCAGGGTGGGATACCCAGCTGGGTATTGGGTATTCGAACTATTGCGAATATCGAGCCAGAATCGAATACCCAGCTGGGTATTGGGTATTCGAACTATTGCGAATATCGAGCCAGGGTCGAATACCCAGCTGGGTATTGGGTATTCGAACTATTGCGAATATCGAGCCAGGGTCGAATACCCAGCTGGGTATTGGGTATTCGAACTATTGCGAATATCGAGCCAGGGTCGAATACCCAGCTGGGTATTGGGTATTCGAACTTTAGCGAATAACGAGCCAGAATCGAATACCCAGCTGGGTATTGGGTATTCGAACTATTGCGAATATCGAGCCAGGGTCGAATACCCAGCTGGGTATTGGGTATTCGAACTATTGCGAATATCGAGCCAGGGTCGAATACCCAGCTGGGTATTGGGTATTCGAACTATTGCGAATATCGAGCCAGTATCGAATACCCAGCTGGGTATCGGGTATTCGAACTATTGCGAATATCGAGCCAGAATCGAATACCCAGCTGGGTATTGGGTATTCGAACTATTGCGAATATCGAGCCAGGGTCGAATACCCAGCTGGGTATTGGGTATTCGAACTTTAGCGAATAACGAGCCAGAATCGAATACCCAGCTGGGTATTGGGTATTCGAACTATTGCGAATATCGAGCCAGGGTCGAATACCCAGCTGGGTATTGGGTATTCGAACTATTGCGAATATCGAGCCAAGGTCGAATACCCAGCTGGATATTGGGTATTGACACTGCAGCGAATATCGAGCCTGGACTTGGGTATTAAAACTTTAGCAAATATCAGACCAAGGCCGAATCCCCTGCTGGGAATCGGGCATTGACACTTTAGCGAATATCGAGCCAAGGTTGAATAACCAGCTGGGATTTGGCTATCGAACTTATAGCGAATATTGAGCCAATGTCGAATTCCCAGCTGTGAATTTGGTACTTAAACTTTAGCGAAAATCGAGCCAACGTCGAACATCAAGTTGGGATTGGTTATTCAAATTATAACGAATATCGAGCCAAGGTCGAATGCTTGGCTGGGAATTGGGTAATCAAACTACAGCGAATATCAAGCCAAGGCCAAATGCCCCGCTCGGAATTGGGTACTCAAACTATAGCGAATATCGGGCCAGGGAAGGAAACATAGTTCTGTTTTGCTTCTTAATTTCCGAGTTTTTAACCATATTTAACCGCTATTTCGAACACCGTTATATTGAATTAATCGTGGTTTTTTTGTTGTTGTTTTTTTAAATTTTCGATCTCGATTTTTTCCTCCTTTATTTAACTAAAATATACATCGTTAATTCGAATTTCCTTATTCGAATTCATTTCTATTTTAACTAAAATTTAGGTCCAAACAACGTGTTTCACACATAACCATCACTGTTTATTTCGATGTTGAAGCTGACTTGAAAAGGTGTGATTACTTAGCCGCCATCGCCCAATTTTGTTTTCGCGCCTACCATTGTCTTCTGGTTGAAGTCAGTGCTGATCGGTAAGTAATCATCATTAATTGGATGTACGATATTGCGCATTTCGAAGTGTTTATCGGTAAAGTGCTCAATCATATAATTATTGCTTTGTTATTTCTGTAGAGTTTATTGATTTTTATAATATCTACAATAGTATTTACGATCCTTTATATCCAAGTACATATTAATATCCGCTTATGGTATTACCGCATATGCATTTTTACTATATAATATTTTATTGCGGTCAAGAACACCGCTTTTTCGAACTTTACCTTGTCTACCGTTGTTTTGACGGTCCCAATGACTTCGAAATAGCGTTGTTCAACTGTATAGCATATCTCGTATTAAGCGATATTGAAACATCCGGTGCGCCTCTTTATTACCCTCCCCCCTCCCCTGGACCAGAATTTTTTATTATTGAGAAAAAAAAACTCATAGGAGTAGGGGTACCATAAATACTAATTTGTTGTTAGCTGGTATAGTTAAATTTAATGAGCTTTATTTACCCGTAATCTATGTGTAATTAAGACTCTGTACCGTGGTACAATATTGCAGCATTTGAGACCAATAATAGATGCATTGTAACGATGGAGTGGCTTTCAACCAGTCGGCAACTTATAACTGCAACATTAAGTCGCTACTTTTTGACCGTTAGTACAGTTTACCGGTTTACAATTCATCTGTTTTGTACTGATGAAAGTAACGGTAGTACATTATTCTCGCTAAGAAAACGAATACTGAACTGGGCTTTTCCATTGTCGCTGTACCACCACATTGAATGAATACATACCGGACATTTACATCGATTTGTGATGCATTGTCGTATATTTTTGCACTTACCATGGCGACCATTGATTTTATGACAATGCTTCGTATTGCTGATAATGCTCATACAAAAATGTTTCTTGCGTTAGAATTTTAATAACTTGATGTCATTGCTTATTAAAGCAAACGTCCGGGAATGTACACAACAATCTTCACGTCATTTAATGACAACATTGAGCAGCCTATTCGTTTGTTATTTGTGATAGTTTTTCGAGTAAACCAAACATTAGAATGGCACTGTCTCAAAACCCAGGCATCCTTAATAAGGATAAGAGGGCCAGTTTCGGGGAACGAAAAGGGGGTTGACACATTTGACACGCATGTATAAATCTCTACGGAATGAATAGATCTGAATTGTAACGTTTATAAATGTAACCAATATGATACTGTAGGCAGACTCCGGGGAATACATGAATTCACATATTGTTCAAGATCATTTGATAACGAAACGAAAGTTGAATTCACTTTTTATAGCATAATAATTTATACAATCATCATCACCATCATCATCATCATCATCATCATTAGCATCGCCATCTTCATTTTTCATGTTGACTTGGATATAACATGATTTTCTCATATTAGACATAAGTTGCGAACAACATGTTAATAATGAAACAATTCTAATTTATATTTAGTTGCACACTTATTTTCATATGTTAAAATATGTTTACATTGCATATTATGACATAATTCGCACAAAAAGAAAAGAAAAAGACAGAGTAGAACGCGTGAAGAATGATATCATTATTTTTACACGTGTGAAAATGGGATATTACTTTTCACAGGAAGTAAATTGTGAGTTTTGAAAAATAAGGTTTATCAAATTGATATGACATGTACACTTTAAAAAGAAGTAAAGTAGAATAAAACACGTACATTTCAATTAACTTATTTAATTAATTTTATTGAATCAATTAAAGAATGAACATAATAAGACATTATTGTTGACACTGATAAATATATGTCATCATTCATTCAATATAACATGTTTCTTGATGACTAGTTTGGTGTTGTGAAAAACAAGCTTTTACATGTGACTTTCAAACTTTGTTTCAAGACATTGCTGCAAACGATTTTCTAAAATAAATGTGTTTGCTATAGCTCAAGAATTAGTACGAAAGTATTGTCCAAAAATAAATACACTGTATTGCCTATACGTGTATCAAAATAGACGAGTAAGATTATTTATAACATCGTTGTGAAAAAAAAACCCACACCATTCTTAATAGCATATAATGTTTAACGACTATTAAAATGGTGCTAAATACGTCATACCGAACATATACAATATAATACATGCACATAATCCAAAAGAAAGTACTGCCTGTAGCAGGAGCGAAGTTCTAATCGCTTTCTAAGCAAAGTTAGAGACATTTTCTTAACAGAGCCGTACCAGTTGAACGTAGATGTATCAAATACCATGATTCCCCCGTCACATGTTTGGACACCAATTCACCAGTCACTTAAAAAGGACTTGCGTCCACACATAAATCATCTTTATTTATACTAAATTGTTTTAAAAATGACAAAAGGCTATAATTCCACAAAATTTGTTGCAGTTACAAGTCCTTCCTTTTCGATCATCATAGCATTGTGAATTGTTGAGCAAATACACCAACCAGTTTCAGAGGAGTGTTACCACCACAATATTTTTTTCATTTATGTTGTATATTGTAAAAATTTAATTGAAAATTTGTCGTTTCCAAAAAAAAATCCTTTCCATACGATCACCTACACCTGAAGGTTTTTCATCTGTAAAAGTTTAACCAAAATCAGTCTAACATTAGTAATGGGGTTGAGTGTACAAAATCTAAAAAAGTTTATATTCTACAGTGGAAAAATTATAAAAGGCTATACTTTTGCCAAAACTTGACCCAGTCATAATTCCTTTCTTTACGATCACATACACATGAACGAGGTTCTTCAGCTTTGAATTTTTAATCGAAATACACCAAAAAGTCAAAGAGGAGTTGAGTACTCAAACTTTTTGGGACTTGAGTACACAAAATTCCATGACTTAAGTATCTACTGACGGACGGACAAGTGTAATGCTTAATGCCTCTCACTTTGTGGGGGTATAAAATGCCAACACAGTTTATGATATTATCACTCACATAATGTGAATGGACTGCCAATGTGATTAACAAAGATACAAATTGTGATACATGAACTGATACATACACTTTGGTAATTTAAGAGCTGTGAAGCGAGTATGGTAATCAACAGTTCATACCAACAGTTTCTTACACAGCAATATATACTTAAAGATACAAATCATATTATGCAAAATGTCACAAATAATAAATATATTTCCAAGGAGTTTAAACTAGAACAGTCATTGAAAATGACAAATACCCCCGCAATGGCTCATTTCAAGCAGGTGCAAAACTTGAGTATTAGTAAAATTAATCTCTAAATTTTGTCGTTCGCTACTTCACATTGATCACACACGAAGACAAAAAGCTTCACGTTGATTTATTGAATCAATTGCCTAAGTGCAACAAATAGTGTGATATACACAAAAATAACGTCTTGCACTTCTACATAGTATAAACAACATATCTATAAAGTTTCATGTTGATAAGCAGAAAATTGAGAGACTAGTTTGCGACACAAAGTACATATGTACAATGATGTAAGTATCCAAAATTTGCCTAAGTTCAAGGGAACATAACTCTGTAAAGAATATCGCGACATAAGCGAAAATTACGTCTTGCACTTTTACATAGTATAAACAACGTATCTATAAAGTTTCATGCTGATAGGCAGAAAACTGACAGACTAGTTCGCGACACAAAGTACACATGTGCAGCGTGACAGGCCAACCGACCGACCAACCGACCGACCGACATGGTGATTCCAGTATGTCCCCGCACAAACTTCGTTTCGGGGTATAATAAATATGTTTGTTTAAGTAACATCAACAAATCGCCCGATCGTATCACACGTATATGTAGTTTGTTTGTATTTTTCGTTTAATTTTTTTTTGTCATTTTGTTAAAACAGGTATGCCCCCCCCCCCCCCAACATACAGTCAATCCATCAATTAATATATTTGTGCAATTGTTTAAGAGATATTTTACACATTGGTCTCACAGATAAAATGAATAAAGCTGCTCTGTCACCTATGTGGGTAATTATACTTACTTGTGTTTTATCATAATTCAAAGTCTTTAGTGATGGCTAGGATGGGTATATACGGTGCAAAAACGTTCATGTTACAAGACCCGGTGACATTACATTTGACCTCAAACTCAATAGGGGCCGTCCTTTCCTCCCAATAAACCATTATACCAATTTGCATGATCGTAGGTCAAAGCGTTCTCCAGATATTGTGCGAAAATGGTCTACAGATCTACCATCCGATAATACCGACCGACACACCGACCGACCGACAGACAGGTGCAAAGCAATATACCACCTCTTCTTCGAAGTGGGGCATTCTTATCAAAATATGTTTTCAGTTTATGAATCATAACGTTTAAAAAATAAATTGCTAAAGGCATACCCATATGTTTTAGTCATATTATCTGAACCAAACATAGTTACGTCAGATAAGGGTATCATTGATATGTTTGATAATTTTTTTAATAATAATTGTTGCTTATCAATCAATAAACATTGATTTGGAGTCCTGATACATATGGCTTTAGTCTCGTGGGCGTAAGCCCAAGTGGTAATTCCCCAGTTTAATGTGCATGCATCAAACGACAAAATGTTCATTGGTCTATTAATCCACACTAATGCGACATTTATTTTGAATGTAATATGATTTAACACATATTCTAACATGACTATATACAATTAACTAAATTAACATTGTAAAACTACTCATTTTCAATCCAAAAAAGTACCGGACTAGATCACTGTATGGCTATACGAAGTTATTTATTTATTCAAATATTTATCAAATCAAGTAGCAACTGAAATAAGAAATATATTTTACATTTGCTCAGAATCGGGACGTCTAATGGACGTTTAAAGCCAAAATTTGTTCTGTATAAAAAAACGGTGTAATAGAATTACTTTGTACCGAGTTTTAAACTAACATTATTTACTCCGTACAAAGTATGCATTTAAACGTGTGGACACCCACAACAGACATTGTATAATCAAAGGTCAACGACTTCCTGAAACATCATCCGACTGTTATGATCTAGGAATATGCGGACGCTGCACATTTTGAGCTAATTTTGGCAAATATCCGGAAATATATGAGCAGAAATGAAAAGCATATAAAAATATTGCATGTACACTTAATTTAGCATAAAAATAAAAATAAAAAGCACAACTATCACACTTGAACGACCTGACAATATGCGCATGTTCTCTCGGTAGGTCTTCTGCACATACATGTGTCCATAGAACACGGATGACCCCATCATTCCGCTTTTGTCTCAAAACTCCACCTGTCAAAAATAAATGCGCCAATGTAGTTAACTGCACAAATTTACATGGTGATGAGTATAAATAGAAAGATTATTCACACTAGCAGTTATACGATTAGAGTTATGCGCGACACAAGTTCAAAATGCTATTTTTTGCAAAAGGCAAAAAAGGGCCATAACTATGTCAAAAAACGAATCCACCAAGAGTCACAGAAGCGCAAATAACATGCTGATTAATATGTTTGTAAAATTTCTTCACTTTGGCGACAATACGTTTCTAGTAACGCGCGACACAAGTTAAACAATATCATTTTTTACTAAATATAGGTCATAACTATGGTTATGTGAAAAATGAACCCAAATACACAGGTGCGCACGTTTTACATGCTTGTTAATATGCTTGTATAGGTTAATAACTTAAGCAGCTATACGTTTCGAGTTACGCTAGACATCAGTTCAAAAATGGCTTTGTTTTTTTCTTTGCCAAAAAGGGACATACCTCTAATAATGTCGAAAGAAAACTGAGCCAAAAGTGCAAGTACACATGCTGGTCAATATGTTTTTAGTTTCTTCACTCTAGCAGCAATAATTTTCGAGCTACGCGAGACACAAGTTCAAAAATGTATTTACTTGTTTTGCTAAAAAAGGCCATAACTACGTTTATGTCGAAACAAACTGATCCAAAATATGCAGGTGCGCAAGTTAATATGATTTTTAATATGTTTGTATAATTTCATCATGATAGCAGCAATACGCTTCTAGTAACGCTCGACTCAAAAATCCGACTGACGAAAGGACGGGCAAGGGCAAATCTATATGCTCCCACATACTAATTCGATTGTTTTAGTTGGTAATTTCATGAAATCTTTGCGTAGAAACGCCACTTATCTATTAAAAAATATTTAAATTAAAAACGACATAACCCCTTAAAATATTGTCACTGGGCGCTGCAGATAACAAAGGTCTCAATTAAATTGTCATGTTTATAATGAAATATATATATAGCTCTAATAAACTTCACCAGTCCCGAACGACCTGATGTTATGCACATGTCATCCATAAATTTATCTTGCCTACATATAAAGTTTCATCGAGTTTCAGTTCAGGTTTCTGAACTCGTGCACGGAAACGTGGAGTATGATGGATAAAATTGTCGGGTAAAAATTCGTGTCACAACCATACAACGTGAATTGCATAGGGCGGACGGAAAGCGGCAATTGTATTCCCCGTTCGATTAGCATCAAACTTGATTACTTTAATATGCAGCCATCAATCAGATACTTAAATGTATACATGTACTTAAAATAAACGACTCTGACACTTAAATTTCGCAGTAAACAGCATGCGACGGCATCCATAGGGTGACATGCGAGTCCATTTGTTTTAGGTGTCCGACGAGTCCATCGTACCACAAATTTCCATGTGCTGTGCAAACGATTGAACAGAAATGGTTATTCCTGTATAATGTTACACCAGCAAGTATGTAATTCTTTTCATTCACATGAATTAATTGCTGTTCAAGAATTGCATCGAGACACACTTTTCCGTGATCGAAGTGCTCACGAACCCTGATGACCAAGATTGGTGAATACAGGGTCACTGTCCGCTTGTTTGTCCTCGTGCCAGTGCATGCTCGCTCATCTCTAGATCTAAAGAAGAAAAGAACATGATCAATTATATGTGCGTGTTCGTGTGTGCTTGTAAAAACACTTCCAACTAGAACTTGTCACTGTAGTGACGAATAGACCCGACGCTGCAAGTAGTAATATGTAGAAAGCTGTAACAATGAAACATTGGACCCTGGGGCTTGGCCAGTTTGAACCCTAGGGGCATGATTTAAACAAATTTTGTAGAGAACTATAATATAATGTTACATACCTAAATTTAAATATTTGGGCCATGTGGTTTCAGACGAAAAGATTGTTTCATTTCTTTTGCTATATAAGTGTATATAAACTACTTGCCCCCTAGGTGCTGCCAATTTCGACCCCAGGGTCATAATTTAATGAAATTTTGCAAAATAACACTACACGATTTTACATAACAATCTGGACCTTTCAGAGATGAAATGTTTTGCTAATAAAGTATATTATAGGAACAATAATTATGTCACAGAAAATCTTAGTTGAATATGGGGCATAACTTTTGTATTTTTTAACGCAGGATGATAAAAATCACACATGTACATCTTCATATCATAAGGAACAATGCATAAAGTTTGAATGTTTAACATTGAAAAGTGTAACAGAACTTCTCCGGACAAATTTGCGTCCACGGACAGACAGTCAGACAGACAGACAGACAGACAGACAGACAGACAGACAGACAGACAGACAGACAGACAGACAGACAGACAGACAGACAGACAGACAGACAGAGACAGACGGACGGACGGACGGACGGACTGACAGACAGACGGACACACGTCCATCGTGATTCCAGTATGCTCCCCTTTACTTCGTATTGGGGGTATAATAACTAGAAGTATAAGATTATTAAGATTAAGAAGCATGAATAGGCCGCGTTCCATATGTTATGTTAATGTCTGAAAACAGGTCGTCTGCGACCATGTATAATTGAACACTTTTTGAGCTGCACCGATCAAGATGACGAATGAACTGACCTCATTATGCCTTTTTATCTTTGAAATGTACGGAAGCATATCCTATTGTTTAAAAGTGTGGAAATAATATTAATGAAAAAAAAATCCAATAGAGTTTTCTCGTTACACAAAATACAAAAAAAATTATTGACATTGTGTGTTTTGAAACAACATGATAACTAAAATGGCTTATATTTCAATACTTTGCTATTAGAATTATACTAGAAATAATTATCTTCATGATGACAAGATTGGAACACATGTTTGTTGGTTTTCTTATGCATTGGGCTTTACAATATTTTTCTCTAAGAAAATGAATACTTACAAAATAAAAAAGATATGAATACTTTTTACGGATTTTTGCACGTAAAAAAAGATTATGGAATAATTTCATTTGAGCTATGCTGGGTCTTATTTTCCACAAATCACCATTTTTTTGTAGAATCTCATTGTTTACACCTGTGAAAAATATATTGTCATTCTTCACACGTCCCAGTCTCATTCTTCACATTTTGTGTGAATTTTGTGTCCGATTATTTTGTATATGCAACGAATACATAGAGGATATTTGTTGCTTTTGGTGATCAACTTTATTTCACTAGTGGTTAAAGAAAATTAAAAAAAATGATTTTCATGAGCGGTGTAGCCACGAGTGTTAAAATAATTTTTCTTTATTAAACCAGTCATAAAATAAATATTCGATCATTCATCGAAAACAACAAAGTTCATTTTGATTTTTTGTTTTAGACGTATGCAGATTACGCGAAGGGAGCGTAAGCGTCACACGTGTGTGTTTTTGTGTGTAAATTTTTCAAACATTGTTTCACATAAGTTTTGGTGGGGAAAATTGTCATAATATGTGCGCCGCAGAACCTAAATTATAGTGTGTTTTTTTTGGTTAACACGTGTTTGTTAATACTACACGCATTCATTTCTCATGGGAATTACCTGCCACTAGTGTATCGATGTTGTTGATGGAGAAATATTGCGTTTTTTTTTCACGAAGATCGATTTACTTCACAAATAACATTAGTTATATTTCATTGACAAGCATATAATAAATACTGTGGGATTTCCAAAACAGTGGATATGTCACATTTTAATATTTCTACATTTTCTTACAGTCTGTGTCTATGAAGATAATTCGTGTAGATAAAAAAAATCATGTTCATCAGATTGAACTTTTGGTAACCTGAATGTAATATGAAACACTTAATATTTTAATTTGCCCGTCTGTCCGCCCATTCGCTTTTAATGCACCACCCCTTGAAGGTCAGATCGCCTGTCCATCCCGACCCGCATCTCGGTCGACTCGAAAGGTATTGACTATTGATGATGATAATTATTTTGATGATGGAGGTTTTGATAAAGAAGCTGCTTCTTATGCTGATTATTATGATGATGCTTGTATCTATTGTTACACTTTATTGCATATGTTACTATAAATAGTAAAATTTTTACGGACATTATGCGGTTGATTCGACCTCATAATATCGGGTGTGCCAATGATGGATAATCGGCACACTCGAGGGTGTGCCAAAAATCCATAATGCTGGAACAGTCACTTGCAAATAACAACCTGACGTCATTTCACGAAAACGGCGCGCTTTGGTACGCAACCAAACGTAATTTTCTTGTTAGTAGAATTCTATGAACACTTACGTTGTTAACGTTTGTATAATTATAATTTTGTTCTGGAAATCAGTTAAAAAGCATAAACGTGCCATTTCTTTCTTTAACGGAAATAAAAAATGTAGGTAAACAGTTCCATGTCAGGAATTAATTAGATCTATCTTAGAACCCGTGATCAACGTTGCATTTCAATACAATGATATAAATACATCTTCATCTTCTTTGAAAACTAAATAAGAACAGAATCTTTTTAATTCAACATATGCAATAAAAAGGTCAAAACACGGCGCCGGTGTCCCATCTGTCCATAATGGCACACCTGACAAGTAATGTCCCTCGGGATAAAGCCCTCGGGAAATTACTGATCAGGTGTGCCATTATGGACAGCTGTCACACCGGCGCCGTGTATTAACGCTATATTATTCTTGTCATCAACTAATTAGATCTTTGTCACAAACGTGACTAATCGGCCCGCAGCGCTTTGTCAGTTATGTTTAAAGGCAAATAGCTCCGGTATGTGTGGGTCACTGAGGATGAAAAAAGTGTCTTGCACATCTTTATGTTTTTCAAATGATATTGGCTATGAATTTTATTATATTTTCAAATGTCCTTACTTTGTAAACCAGAGGCTACCGCATGTTAAGCATCATGCAAGTAATATAATTAATGATAAAATAATAATGAATGAAACAGATAAATTTAAAATACTAAATTTATCTGAGTTCATAAAGATAAGTTTAGATTATTTAAAAAACACACCAAGCTAATACGAATAAATTAATAAAATACTATATTCAAAGATACTGTTTCATAATAATTATATCTGCATATTAAAAGGAACCTTATTTAATTAATGCATAGTTGATACTGCACCATTACTGATTGACCTTTTGAGTTGCATGCATGCTTAGTTTTTCCTCCACATACTGGTACTTGTAAATGAACTAAGAGTTATATTTATTACTTTAAGTTCATCGTTTACAGCTTTACTTATGTTTTAACATGTTACTTTATGTTTATACCTCTTGTTCACATTTGTATACATGTGCTGAGCGTATTAATATACTAAAACTACACCTTAAGGTGATGACATATTTGAAGTTCCAATTGAATCGCTTGAGAAATATGGAAGAAATTTGCTCGACAAACGTAGGTCGTGTTATGATACTGCAACAATAATTTCAACGTTCAAGGGCACATAACTCATGAACATTCGGAACACAGCATGACAAAAGTTTCTCGCAACATCCACACTTCATGGTGATGACATGTTTTAAGTTTTAATGTAATCGCTAAAGAAATGTGTAAGTAGTTGTCTCCACATACTTATAGTAGTCTATGCGTAAAAAAACCGACCGACCGACGGACAGACAGACCGACCGAACGACAGAGTGACTACTTTATACCCCATCCCTTCGGGGGGTATGAAAAAAAAAATAAGTGAAAATTTTCGATTTTGCCCAATCATATTCCTCACACCTTTAAATGTGAAGAATAAGGTCTTATTCTTCACAAGTTGTATGAAAAGTACGATTAATGAATAATAAAATAAATAGGTCTGAGCTAATCTTATCTACTTACGCAGTAGTTGCACGTGTTGCGCAGCATTGCGTTTTGTTCTTCAACCATTGATCCACAATGCACTGAACTGTGGACACTGGTTCTTCTAAGCTGAAAATACATGAAAACAAAGCTAAAAGAATAACGTCAAAGTATAGAGCATAATATTGTATTATAGTGCCTGCTACGTGCAGGTCATAAGGAATTTGTTTACATTTACTGGTTACATTAATACATGATAATTATCTAATGCAGTGCAGTCAGAAATACAGGGGTAGTTTAGTATCGTATTACTTATACAGTCGTAATTTACGTTGTAGTTTGTTTGGGTGGAAATAGCTTTTATAATAACTCTTAACAGAACACAGTTCTTTTTTTTTTATCTTGTCCAATCTTAACTTGTACAATCAACTACCGTTTCAAGTAGGTAAACGTGTTTGTTTGTTTTTTTAATCTGAATTGATGTTGTTTTGTTATCGATGTATACAAATGGACAGACTATGTAGGCATATTTTATTTCAAATGCTCTTATTAGTCTTCTAATAATTTCTTCTCCGTCTGCCATGACTGTTTGTCTGTCTGTCTGTCTGTCCGTCTGTCCGTCTGTCCGTGTGTTCGTCCGCAAAAACTGAAATAACTCGAAATGTACATAAAATTATCAAGATACTCGGTATACATATTAAAAGTGATGACAGTATTATGCATTACCATTTATATCTGCATGAGTCAAATGTAAGGTCAGGTGACTTGTTACTAAAATATATAATATACTAAATAATGCAATAACTTGAAAGGTTAATACGATATTGTCATAAAACTTGGTATAAACATGACTTGCATGGTTTGCACAACAATTTTTCACAAGAGATCAAACATCTGATGGTTGTTAAAAATCGAATCGTAATACTGCTGTGAGAAATGGACATTGGATTTTATTATACAACATAATTTATTAACGGATAAAATGGCAATAAAAGGTAATGCCCATTCTTTAATTGATATGGGTTTTTACCGACGCCTGTATTGCTTTCAATGCTGTCATTACTGTCAGTACACAACGGAAATGTAAACGTACCTCACAGTTATACCCTGTACTTCACCACTCTCTCTGTATGGCTGTGGACACGAAAGTTCTTTGCATTTTGATACAACATATGACCTCCATTCAGGATCAAAGAACGAGAAGAAGAAATCTGTTTCATCGCCATGAGTGTCCCTAACATGATCGATGGGTTTCGCTTTGTTGGTGAAATTTAGCCAAACAAGTTTGGCGGTTGCGAAGCACTGTTCCCTCATTAATGATAAAACAGATAGAATCGTTGTAAACAGCTCACTTCTGTAAATTGTAATCTTTTCTTTCACCGCCGGGTTTTCGTTTACTTTCAGGTGTAGTATTGTCAAGCCGTTGTCTATTGTGCAGGTATTTGATAAATACTGGCCCTCAACATTACCTCCCCAAGAAGGTACGGTCGGTAAAACTTTCTGTTTACTTTTCTTTGTATTGGCCGGCTGGAAACGCCTTTTTTTAGGTGTCCGATCCCATATTTCTTCAATTAAACTGATATCAAAATCAGCATTAGCCTTTCGTTTTCGTTTCGATTTTGTTTTGGGAGCTCTTGCACCAGGGTATTCAAGCTCTAGAATCCTTCCGTATACCAGTTTTCTGAGTTTTATTACAAATTTTGCCGGTCTGTTGTTTTTTGTTTTTAAGCAGTCACGCTTGACTACTTTGAACCAAGATTCAACATATGAATTGGTGTTCCTGGAAGTGTCGTTCAACAAGATCCCTGACCATAATGGATACAGGTACATGAACCTGTCAAGGAGGCATTTAACTGCATTTTTCATGAAAAAGTTGTTTGGGGGCAAATGTGCATCGTGGATATTGTCTGTGTCTATACTGTCGGCGATCGCTCGAAACATTTCATGAAATGGCGATGCTTCCCGTATGGTTTTGGAATTATCGTTATAGAACAGATCGTCCATATCATCTTCACGTGTAACAGTTTCATCTATATCAGCATCCATTTCGTTCACGTTCTTCAGTCTTCTATCAATGTTTTGAATTGATACTTCAGCTTCTTGCGTCATTTCTTTTGTAAGGAATATCTGACAGATGTCCTTGAACAATTCTTTTGCATCTTCAATTGATGACGCGTTTTGAAGGAGGCCAAATACTTTATACACGAAAAAAGCGTTGTTTCTTTGGCATTGATGGTTCATACTGTTTTAGTTGTCTTGTAAAATCTTTGAATATATGAGCAGAACACAAATGCAGCACCGTGAATTCTGATGGTTTGGTGTTCTTAGAAACAATCTTTTCACATGCTTGCAAGTAATTTTTCAGTTGCATACTGTTAAAGGTTTGAAGTACCCCGTGTACAAGCGGGTAACTAAAGTCCGTTTCTACTTGTTTAACTTCCAAATTTTTGCCACCCAATTTTGCTTCTCTTTGCACCGTTTTAAGAAAGTACTCAATTCTGGGAACACTATGTTGCGTGCTTATCATGTCTGCTATTGACACTGGTGGTGATGAAGGATTTGGTCGCATGACTATTGAATAAAGGTAGGGCCTTTTTTGACCGGGAATAGGCATTATAACACCTCCAGTGGCGTCCAGATGTAAAGTTGTTGAATGTCCATTTTGCCTTAAGGCATCAATTTGCTTGCTGGAATAAAGAATGACATAAAAAGGTACCAATCCTATTTCTCTTATGTACGGGTCATTTTCATTATCATATGCTTCTTTCAGCAATTGCAATTCTGCTAATATATTGTCGTGCAAATTTTCCTTTTTTATCTGCTCTGATACAATTTTCCGAAGCACATTCGGGTTGGGGACAGAGGTATAGTTGCCCTTGTCTAATTGCTCAGTATTGCTGCTTACTAAATTGTCATAAAATTTATTCAAAGATCCTGTTTTTTTTATTTCGTCATCTATTTCTACACGTTTCATCCCCGTTATGTTTCGTCTATTGACTTCAGTCTTGTTGTGAATAATTGTACCTGTAACTTTGCATGAAACTGCTATATCATTGGTGTCATCTGTGGGTTCATTTTCAATTGAAAACTGATATTTGGCTGTACCAAGTGTTCCTGTACACACTGCTGTTGCCGTTATGAATGGTGCCGACGTTTTCCTACTACCTTTCTTTTTTACATTATGTGTTTTAAATGATACAACACAGCCTTTTTCAATTTCATTGACCTTCGAAAATAGGTCTGTCCATGGTCCATTAAGTCTTCTTGCTGTTTTGCCGCGACCACCATATACTTTTGTGTCAGGTTTAATTGTTAACCATTCATTACTGGAAATCTTCAGCTGCACTCGGTCATGGTCACAGTTTTCGAGTGTTTTCTGTACCTGTGTTTGTGCGCCTTCTGGTACCATTTTCGTCTGTATTTCATTATCATGGACGATTGTTTCATTTTTATCCATTCCTTTTTCTGCATTTTCATTACTCAAACCGTTAGTGCTGTTAAGTTGGGTCTTTTGGTTATGCTTTCTTTTATGTTTATGTTTCTTTTTCGTTGCTACTTTATCGCTTGTATTTTCACTCAAAGTATCTGCCAAACCGTGTATTTGCTCTTCATTTCCTGTCACATGAACATTTGCCTGAGAGTACGTTTGTTCTATGTGTACCGTTTCTATTGATCTATTGTCAGTACATGTCCGGCTTTTCTCTAAACGATCACTGTCGTAACTGTTCCCTTGACTTTCTAGAATGGGTGATTTACCGTGTTTGTTTTTTTTATCTTTCTTTTTCTTTTTCTTTCGTCTTCCTCTGATATTTCATTCACGTCATTGGAATCGTGTTCCGCTGGTGCTAAATGTTTTGTTTGTATATTCGTTTTCCTTTTGTTTCTTTTTGCGATGTAAGATTCATTCATAGTTGAGTCTACTTGATTAATGTGATTAATGTTTGTCTCATTTACGTATCTTTGTTCAGTATAACATGGGTCTTGTTTGTTTGTTTTCGTTAGTTTCTCTTCATTATCTTCTAGATATCGATATTCACTCACACACTGGTATTTCCTTTTTTTTGTTGCGCCTTTTCTTTTTCCGTTTTGATTTTAATTCATGTTTGATTTCCCCGGCTGAAGTGTCACTAAGACTGCTTTCGACATTGTTCATTTCCATTTCACTATGCATAGTAAATACATTGGCATTCGTATCCGCTAGTTTCTTGTTTATTTGATCTTCGGTTTCGTTATTTATGATATCCGTTTTCTCATATTCTCGAACATATAAGCCTTGTGAAGTGAATGGTACAGCTTGCACTGGATTTAAATTTTTAACTGTCGGTGCTGCGTATTCATTAACCAAAGCATTGCTTTGCTCAGAAAAAGCATCAGTTATTTTACAGGATAATTCCGTTGATTGGTTTTCACCTATATTCGATAAGTGACCTCGATCAGTTCTATATGTCTGTTCATTTGTTTGATCAATTTGCATTGTTTTGTCTTTTTCTTCATTTTCAGACAATTTACAATATTTCGTGGGCTTCTCGTCACTTGTCTTTCCTCTGCATCGACCTGCATTTTTGTCCAGTCGTGCCTTTAGTCTTAATATAGTACGCTCTAATAATGTCTCTTTATTTGCAATGTTTGCATTTCTTAAACTTTCATCTCGTAACTCTGCTGCCACAGAGTCATTATTGGTTTGCGTTAGTGAGTTCTTCTTCAGTGTAGTTTTTCTTTTCAATTCTACCAAAGATTTCAGTAGTTGATATTCGCCAGTATTTTGCTTCTGACGGAAACGCGGCTTCTCTTTTTGTTTCTTCTGACGGAAACGCGGCTTCTGTTTTCGTTTCTTCATAACCTGTAAGAAAACTTGCATTGTATTTGCATATACACAGTGAAGATTATGACGCAAAAATCGTCAAACTGTATACAGCTTACGCGTTAGCTGTATACGGTGACTATAACAGCTGTTTTCAGCATACACCGAATACAGCTCATCAGACGTTGGTATACGCAGAGACGCTGTATTTTGCTTATAATACGGTCAAACAGAGTTTCGTTGCAATGCAAGTCATTTTGACATTTGAGTCAATAGACAACTATCAACGGTAATTAATACCCCCACACACCGCTTTTATATAAATATATAATAAAGCTCTGGGACCTGTTCGCAGATTTGCAAAATGACAATTTTGAAAATGTTTGTCAGAGATTGCAAAAACAAACAAACAAACAAACAAACAACGCAAGTAAACAAATATGTTAACTAGCGACATTGTATTCATGATTTAGAAATATCTTTTCTTTTTGGGATAATCATCATTCGAAATGGATATCATTATGACGCGATTGTAATTATTTTCATCTGTATTTTCACAATTACGTATATCACGAGCATAGCGGCAAAATACGCAATAAACTTATAAAGCCTGTATGACGTTATTGTAGCGCGTTAGAGTTTGCCATCAAAGGACCCAGGCTAGAATCCCAGTGAAAGAAAAAAAACAATTCAACTATTTGTATTCTATAATTCAAAATAATTGCAAATAGTGTAATTTTCGTAGCAAATAATGACATTGTTAAACTAGAAATGTGTTCATAGGACACAGATGACCAACGCTAAATGTCACCAACACAGATATGGTGTGCGAACGAAAATGAATGACCTGCATAAGAGATAGAATGTGTTAGAAATGTATTAATATTAGTACAAAAAAGTATTTACACATATGTTACAAATGACCTTGACACCTGGACCTTGAATAATTAATATCAGACAAGTGTGCGACACACTACAGGACCGTTATCAATAGTGCTAATGTTCATAGCGGTACTTTATGAACATTCCATCATGCGTGTTACGAAATCAATAAATAATTAATTTTCAAAAGACAATCTATTATTTACTATTATGTCTTATTAGAGGTAGATTGTCCCTTTAACCACCAGACTTGCATAAAAAAAGACAACCATTATTTATCAAGTAGACACTAAAACGACTGTGCCATTAATTTCCCATGCACAAAATATTTAAGGCTTAACTAACAAAGATCACGTTCGACCTCAATTTTCTTGAGATAATTTATTCCGCGGGAAACTTGAACGCCAATAGAATTGGCCAATTTTTCTTAATTTAAGGAATGCAAACTAACAGCAGCGATTTAATGAAAAAAACTTTTTTTTTCTAGACATGAGTCCGTAGGACACTGATACCCTCAAAATTTATTTTTGTCTCAAACCTCCTCTTATGTAGAAAAAATCCGGACCAAAATATGGACGTGCACAAGTACACTCAATGGTTACATTCATTCGAGTACGTTATGCTTCTTTATTGACCGCAGGAGATAAGGTTAGCAAAATTTCGTATTCGTGAATAAATAATTAGTCATCTAATTGGTTCCTTGTCCAATTGTGCAGGGAAATTCAACCAATCAAACGACGCGTTTTCAAAACAGTTACAATGCAGGCGGTGTTCGCTTCGTTATATTTACCGTTGTCAGTTCCATTTTTTCATATGTACCGTTATCCGATCAAAGGATCGTGGCTTTACAGACTTCATCCAAGGAGCATTTAAAAGAGAATTGTTATTTCATTGGTCAGTTGTTTGCTCATCAATATTTATTAAAACGAAATTTTGTCAGCCAGTTCCCCCACGGTATATTATATAAATATCACACAGGTACTTGACACAATTTTTTTTCCTTATATCTATAATAAAAGAAAAGGTATCCAACGATGATGTAACAGGTGTATTAAACGAGCATGTTAAACTGCTTAAAGAACGACCAAATCACTAATATATCGTTGTGGTCGCCGACAAGAAACATCCATCTACGGGTTAACACTTTTTATTTGATGAAAATCCGTCAAATATATCCAAAATAGCTAAAAGTTTCACCAAAACGACCCCGAAATCGAAGTGTGTAAATCTCGACGTCCAATGACTTTCATAACAGAATGTGACTCTTGGTCGATTTTTCACAGTTTAACACTAGCTAATGCTATAAACTCCACGTACGTTTGTCAGTGACAAATTCTTCCTTCGAAATATGACGGTCTTTAGTCACAGCTGAACGTTAAACTTAGGAAATGTAGAAAAAATACGCTAAATATTATTTTTTGTAACACGAAGTCTCCATATTATTGTAGGAACGCGGTGAATCTATATCTTGTTTCTGATTGGCTGTTTTGATTTTCAACCAATGAGATGACTTCGATCCGTAACACCGCTTCCGTCTTAAAATACACAAGCGCGTATAGATAACGATTTTCAATACGTTTGAATAAGCGTCTACTGATAGACAGTGTGAGCAGTATTTTCGGAAAACCAGTGTTACTATTTTTAGCTCCACGCGCGGGGTATATTAAAAATTATAACCCGATCGGGATATATTACGTTCCAACGTCATGGCATATCAAAATTATGCAGGGATGGGTATATGGAAAATTTACATGGGAAAGTCACGTGAGGTATAATAAAATGCAGTGATACCGCTGGGTTCCGTCGATGATGCTGGTTAATACGTTTGTAAAACTATTCACTCTAGCAGCAATACTTTTTGAGTAACGCGCTACACAAGATAAAAATGTTTTTTTTTTGCTAAAAAGAGCTTTAAATATGGAGCTGTATAGTACTGGTATCAACCCAACTTCGATGTTCAACACCAAAGTGTGTTCGCTTCTTGGTCAACCCCAAAGTGCGTTGCAGTGGTGCTTATAAATGGTGAAATGGAACGCTTTTTGGTAGTGCCAAGTACATCCTCATTTCGACAGATCCATCATCATCATCATCATCATCATAATCATCATTATCATCAAATTCATCATCAACATCATCATCAGAATCATCATCATCGCATCATCATCATCATCACCACCATCATCATCATCATCATCATGATCAACATCAACATCATCATTGCAGTTATTATATTATACTTTTTTAATGTATGATGAATACTTTCAGTTCGCCTTGTCTATGCGGCAAAATATGCACACTTGGACCGCATAAACGACCTATCTATGCGTTGCGTGTCGCCGCATAGACGAAACCGCCCTGTCTATGCGTTCACATTCACATATAGACGAAACTGGCAACATCTATGCGGAGACACGCATATGCGGCGTCACAGAGCGGAGTAACCTAACAATATATGCTTGTCAACACTATACTGCAAACAATGTTCAGGTCATTAATTACTGTTAGTTAGAGATCTCGCGCGGAAACGAAGTATGGGAAGGGCAGAAGGACGAACGAACATCGAGTAGAAAGAAAAAGATTTTCGGGGAAATACGTTTCACACCTCCGCAATTCCATAAAAAATAAAATTTAGACGGACGGACATAGCAGCGACTATAATTTTGCCCTCCCTTTTGGTTCTCTTAGAAAATGGTTTTCTTAGACTGTCTTGTCTCAATGTATGTATATACATATAAAAAAAAAACAGATAGCATTGTAATTTTTCTGTGCTTACCGCCTTTGAACGCTAATATTAACTTTATACCGCTTTAAAATATTGGAAAGCATGAAATAAAACAGGAATAATTATCTCAGTGTATCATAACAATACTTTTTACACTCCGAAATTTTACATTTTGAGGTCTATCGATTGTTCAATTGAAAAATGTCACTGTTTAAACAAAACTATTGTATATGTGTCTGTCACATATAATACTATATATATATATTATATTGCTATACTTTGGCCTTCACACGTACGCTACTAGTGGAGTTCAAAAAGAAAAAAAAACACGCTGCAACCAAGTACCTTAGTTTATACCGGAACATCCAATAGTGATGACGAAGGTTCATTATGTTCACGCACCCTGCATTTCTGTAGAACCACGACGTCCGCGTAGTCTGTTCTGTTCGCATGTGGTGTCGCCGATATTTCTGGGACATCCTTGGAAAATCGATTTAGAAAACTGTTCAACCATAATACAGCACATGTGTGTATGTTACAGCTCTTCGTAAAATTTAAAAGCATCCAAAATGTCGCTACATAGTATAAACCAAAATGGGGAAACCCAAAATAAAAATGAGCACTGTAGTACCGCACTTTGGTGTCAACCCAACTTAGGAGTTCAACACCAAAGTGTGTTCGCTTGTGGTCAATACCAAAGTGCATTGCAGTGGTACATATAAATAGGGAAACGGAACGCACTTTGGTAGTTTATAGTACATCCCCGTTCATCGTCAACACCATCATCATCATAATTATCATCTTCTTAATAAGCATCATTCTTCTCCTCCTCCTCACAATCAGTCTTCCACATGCATTCGCCATTACCGGACTTTGATCCATAATATTTTCACCATTATATCTGCTTATTGTGTTCTTACTGTGAAACATAAGACGTGCTCTCATAAGGTATATATGGCGCGTTTTGATGATGATAATGTTGATCGCAACCCCCAACATGGCCGTTTTAGGAGAAACCGGTAGATATCCTTTATCGGTTTTATGTAAGGAAAGGTCTTTGAAATATTACTTAAAATTGATGACTCATCAATCCTCTATTATGTATAGTACGTTTACTACCCAACGAAATTTAAATACATATTGCTGGTTTAAAGCATGTATCTTACTTTGATAATCTTGGACACGGTGACGTATTTGATAATCTGAAGGTAAATATCACTTATCTTGCTATTCTTAAACAACGTATTCGTGACCAGTTCCATCAAACATGGTTAGAGACTATCTCTAATATGCCTAAATTATTTTATTATTGCAAATTTAAAAATGAATTTAAATACGAAAATTATTTAGACTATGTATCACATGATAAATATAGAATATCACTTACAAGATTACGTTTGAGCTCACATAATTTAAATATTGAAACTGGCAGGTATTCAAATATCGAAAGAAATAATAGAACTGGTAAATTATGTTCAACAAACACTGTTGAATCTGAATACCATTTTTTATTATGTTGTAATGTGTTTACCAATATAAGAAAAAAACACCTTGGCAATACTTCATGGCCTTCTATAAATATGTTTATTAATATAATGTCATCTAAGTCGAAAAGAAAAATCAGACATATTGCTAAATATTGTTATAATGCCATGCTTTTACGTAATGAATTACTTTCTCGTTGATGTACGAACTCTATTTGGATTTGTTTATGTATTGTGTGTATTGTAGTGCATAGTATTTATTATATATGTACTAATGTGTCTTGGCCATAATGTTGATATAGTTTGTAAATGGCCCAAGGCAATGCTTTTGCCGTTTTTGCCAATAAACGAAACGAAACGATTATAATGTTGATGATGGTTATGATGATTATGATGACGACAACGATACTGATAATAGTGCTGATAGTGGGGGTGATGATGTTGAAGATGTTTATGTTGCTGCTGATGATGATGATGCTTAATATGATGAGTGCTGCTGATGATGATGATTAATATGATGAGTAGGAGGCGGAGGATTAGGATAATAATGAGGAAGAAAAGGCAGAGGAGGATGAAGATAATGCACCAATGCAACCAATGCAACCCACTTTTATGTTATGATCGCTATCACCAAACATCGAACGCACTACATGTATGATACCAAAGTCAGGTTAACACCAAAGTGCGGTGCAACAGAGAAATAGATGGACACATGACTTGATCAAATTATATATTAACTGTTAAGTATAATAACTAGACTCATGGTTCAAGCTAGAACATGTTCAACAATTGGTAAAATTGGCAATACTATTAAGGCAGGCCTGGCTGTCAGAAAACAGTGCGTTTCTGTACAATTTGTATTTGTTTCATAAATAGGAAACCATGGTGAAAAAACTAGACGAATCTAGATAAGAAAACAATTTGACACTGGTAATAAATATTTTGGGTGCGGGTTATATATATAGTAATATTAACTGGCGCCAAAAGGGCGTTCCCAATTACGTGACCAACATTAGCCATTCAGAGCTACAGGAAAAGCAATTAAATTTGTCATTAACCAATAGCTTTTCAGTGCCTTATCAAAATCTCCGATCTACGTGCCATGTGAAACTAAAGACGGATTAACAATCTCTTTGGTCTTGTGTAATCATACTATGCATTTTCAATTTTTATTATGATTCAAACAATACAGTTTCGTGTGGATTATAAGGAAAATTAAATGTTAAATACACATGTACAAATAAAATGCTGTGGTTGCCGGTCGTTGATGATGGTAAATAGCATCGACTGCAAACGGAGGGACTGCGGTCGCACATGCATACTGTTTTGATGGACAGCCAGACTGTATATTTAATCCTGGCTCGATACACGTTTCATATTGAAAAAGAAATGCCGAGCTGAGTACTTGATGCTGTCTGGATATTCGCTATGGTGTAATTTGCCAACCATGTATACATATATGGCTACATATTTTTTACATCTTGAATAGTTTTGTAAACATTACACGCCAAGCTTGGTTTTCGTCACACACTAGATATTCGATTTATGTCGAAACCCTGTAACACCGAACTGGGTATTGGAAGGTAGCTGCATATTCGCAAACATATTTTTAAATAATAATGACACTGGCTCGATATTCGCTAAAGTTCGAATACCCAATGCCCAGCTGGGTATTCGACCCTGGCTCGATATTCGCAATAGTTCGAATACCCAATACGCAGCTGGGTATTCGACCCTGGCTCGATATTCGCAAAAATTCGAATACCCAATGCCCACCTGGGTATTCGACCCTGGTTCGATATTCGCAATAATTCGAATACCCAATAACCAGCTGGGTATTCGATTCTGGCTCGATATTCGCAATAGTTCGAATACCCAATACCCAGCTAGGTATTCGACCCTGGCTCGATATTCGCAATAGTTCGAATACCCAATACCCAGCTGGGTATTCGATTCTGGCTCGATATTCGCAATAGTTCGAATACCCAATACCCAGCTGGGTATTCGACCCTGGCTCGATATTCGCAATAGTTCGAATACCCAATACCCAGCTGGGTATTCGACCCTGGCTCGATATTCGCAATAGTTTGAATACCCAATACCCAGCTGGGTATTCGATTCTGGCTCGTTATTCGCTAAAGTTCGAATACCCAATACCCAGCTGGGTATTCGACCCTGGCTCGATATTCGCAATAGTTCGAATACCCAATACCCAGCTGGGTATTCGACCCTGGCTCGATATTCGCAATAATTCGAATACCCAATACCCAGCTGGGTATTCGACCCTGGCTCGATATTCGCAATAGTTCGAATACCCAATACCCAGCTGGGTATTCGATTCTGGCTCGATATTCGCAATAGTTCGAATACCCAATATCCAGCTGGGTATTCGACCCTGGCTCGATATTCGCAATAGTTCGAATACCCAATACCCAGCTGGGTATTCGACCCTGGCTCGATATTCGCAATAGTTCGAATACCCAATACCTAGCTGGGTATTCGATTCTGGCTCGTTATTCGCTAAAGTTCGAATACCCAATACCCAGCTGGGTATTCGACCCTGGCTCGATATTCGCAATAGTTCGAATACCCAATACCCAGCTGGGTATTCGATTCTGGCTCGTTATTCGCTAAAGTTCGATTACCCAATACCCAGCTGGGTATTCGACCCTGGCTCGATATTCGCAATAGTTCGAATACCCAATACCCAGCTGGGTATTCGATTCTGGCTCGTTATTCGCTAAAGTTCGAATACCCAATACCCAGCGGGGTATTCGACCCTGGCTCGATATTCGCAATAGTTCGAATACCCAATACCCAGCTGGGTATTCGATTCTGGCTCGTTATTCGCGAAAGTTCGAATACCCAATACCCAGCTGGGTATTCGACCCTGGCTCGATATTCGCAATATTTTGATTACCCAATACGCAGCTGGGTATTCGACCCTGGCTCGATATTCGCAATAGTTCGAATACCCAATACCCAGCTGGGTATTCGATTCTGGCTCGTTATTCGCTAAAGTTCGATTACCCAATACCCAGCTGGGTATTCGACCCTGGCTCGATATTCGCAATAGTTCGAATACCCAATACCCAGCTGGGTATTCGATTCTGGTTCGTTATTCGCTAAAGTTCGAATACCCAATACCCAGCTGGGTATTCGACCCTGGCTCGATATTCGCAATAGTTCGATTACCCAATACCCAGCTGGGTATTCGATTCTGGCTCGTTATTCGCTAAAGTTCGAATACCCAATAACCAGCTGGGTATTCGACCCTGGCTCGATATTCGCAATAGTTCGAATACCCAATACCCAGCTGGGTATTCGACCCTGGCTCGATATTCGCAATAGTTCGATTACCCAATACCCAGCTGGGTATTCGATTCTGGCTCGTTATTCGCGAAAGTTCGAATACCCAATACCCAGCTGGGTATTCGACCCTGGCTCGATATTCGCAATAGTTCGAATACCCAATACCCAGCTGGGTATTCGATTCTGGCTCTTTATTCGCTAAAGTTCGAATACCCAATACCCAGCTGGGTATTCGACCCTGGCTCGATATTCGCAATAGTTCGAATACCCAATACCCAGCTGGGTATTCGATTCTGGCTCGTTATTCGCTAAAGTTCGAATACCCAATACCCAGCTGGGTATTCGACCCTGGCTCGATATTCGCAATAGTTCGATTACCCAATACCCAGCTGGGTATTCGATTCTGGCTCGTTATTCGCTAAAGTTCGAATACCCAATAACCAGCTGGGTATTCGACCCTGGCTCGATATTCGCAATAGTTCGAATACCCAATACCCAGCTGGGTATTCGACCCTGGCTCGATATTCGCAATAGTTCCAATACCCAATACCCAGCTGGGTATTCGATTCTGGCTCGATATTCGCGAAAGTTCGAATACCCAATACCCAGCTGGGTATTCGACCCTGGCTCGATATTCGCAATATTTTGATTACCCAATACCCAGCTGGGTATTCCACCCTGGCTCGATATTCGCAATAGTTCGAATACCCAATACCCAGCTGGGTATTCGATTCTGGCTCGTTATTCGCTAAAGTTCGATTACCCAATACCCAGCTGGATATTCGACCCTGGCTCGATATTCGCAATAGTTCGAATACCCAATACCCAGCTAGGTATTCGATTCTGGCTCGTTATTCGCTAAAGTTCGAATACCCAATGCCCACCTGGGTATTCGACCCTGGCTCGATATTCGCAATAGTTCGATTACCCAATACCCAGCTGGGTATTCGATTCTGGCTCGTTATTCGCTAAAGTTCGAATACCCAATAACCAGCTGGGTATTCGACCCTGGCTCGATATTCGCAATATTTTGATTACCCAATACCCAGCTGGGTATTCGGCCCTGGCTCGATATTCGCAATAGTTCGAATACCCAATATCCAGCTGGGTCTTCGATTCTGGCTCGTTATTCGCAATAGTTCGATTACCCAATACCCAGCTGGGTATTCGACCCTGGCTCGATATTCGCAATAGTTCGAATACCCAATACCCAGCTGGGTATTCGATTCTGGCTCGTTATTCGCTAAAGTTCGAATACCCAATACCCAGCTGGGTATTCGACCCTGGCTCGATATTCGCAATAGTTCGAATACCCAATACCCAGCTGGGTATTCGATTCTGGCTCGTTATTCGCTAAAGTTCGAATACCCAATAACCAGCTGGGTATTCGACCCTGGCTCGATATTCGCAATATTTTGATTACCCACTACCCAGCTGGGTATTCAACCCTGGCTCGATATTCGCAATAGTTCGAATACCCAATACCCAGCTGGGTATTCGATTCTGGCTCGTTATTCGCTAAAGTTCGATTACCCAATACCCAGCTGGGTATTCGACCCTGGCTCGATATTCGCAATAGTTCGAATACCAAATACCCAGCTGGGTATTCGATTCTGGCTCGTTATTCGCTAAAGTTCGAATACCCAATACCCAGCTGGGTATTCGACCCTGGCTCGATATTCGCAATAGTTCGATTACCCTATACCCAGCTGGATATTCGATTCTGGCTCGTTATTCGCTAAAGTTCGAATACCCAATACCCAGCTGGGTATTCGACCCTGGCTCGATATTCGCAATAGTTCGAATACCCAATACCCAGCTGGGTATTCGATTCTGGCTCGTTATTCGCTAAAGTTCGATTACCCAATAACCAGCTGGGTATTCGACCCTGGCTCGATATTCGCAATAGTTCGAATACCCAATACCCAGCTGGGTATTCGATTCTGGCTCGTTATTCGCTAAAGTTCGAATACCCAATACCCAGCTGGGTATTCGACCCTGGCTCGATATTCGCAATAGTTCGATTACCCAATACCCAGCTGGGTATTCGATTCTGGCTTGTTATTCGCGAAAGTTCGAATACCCAATACCCAGCTGGGTATTCGACCCTGGCTCGATATTCGCAATATTTTGATTACCCAATACCCAGCTGGGTATTCGACCCTGGCTCGATATTCGCAATAGTTCGAATACCCAATACCCAGCTGGGTATTCGATTCTGGCTCGTTATTCGCTAAAGTTCGATTACCCAATACCCACCTGGGTATTCGACCCTGGCCCGATATTCGCAATAGTTCGATTACCCAATACCCAGCTGGGTATTCGATTCTGGCTCGTTATTCGCTAAAGTTCGAATACCCAATAACCAGCTGTGTATTCGACCCTGGCTCGATATTCGCAATATTTTGATTACCCAATACCCAGCTGGGTATTCGACCCTGGCTCGATATTCGCAATAGTTCGAATACCCAATACCCAGCTGGGTATTCGATTCTGGCTCGTTATTCGCTAAAGTTCGATTACCCAATACCCACCTGGGTATTCGACCCTGGCTCGATATTCGCAATAGTTCGATTACCCAATACCCAGCTGGGTATTCGATTCTGGCTCGTTATTCGCTAAAGTTCGAATACCCAATAACCAGCTGGGTATTCGACCCTGGCTCGATATTCGCAATATTTTGATTACCCAATACCCAGCTGGGTATTCGACCCTGGCTCGATATTCGCAATAGTTCGATTACCCAATACCCAGCTGGGTATTCGATTCTGGCTCGTTATTCGCTAAAGTTCGAATACCCAATAACCAGCTGGGTATTCGACCTGGCTCGATATTCGCAATAGTTCGAATACCCAATACCCAGCTGGGTATTCGACCCTGGCTCGATATTCGCAATAGTTCGATTACCCAATACCCAGCTGGGTATTCGATTCTGGCTCGTTATTCGCGAAAGTTCGAATACCCAATACCCAGCTGGGTATTCGACCCTGGCTCGATATTCGCAATAGTTCGAATACCCAATACCCAGCTGGGTATTCGATTCTGGCTCGTTATTCGCTAAAGTTCGATTACCCAATACCCAGCTGGGTATTCGACCCTGGCTCGATATTCGCAATAGTTCGAATACCCAATACCCAGCTGGGTATTCGATTCTGGCTCGTTATTCGCTAAAGTTCGAATACCCAATACCCAGCTGGGTATTCGACCCTGGCTCGATATTCGCAATAGTTCGATTACCCAATACCCAGCTGGGTATTCGATTCTGGCTCGTTATTCGCTAAAGTTCGAATACCCAATAACCAGCTGGGTATTCGACCCTGGCTCGATATTCGCAATAGTTCGAATACCCAATACCCAGCTGGGTATTCGACCCTGGCTCGATATTCGCAATAGTTCGAATACCCAATACCCAGCTGGGTATTCGATTCTGGCTCGTTATTCGCGAAAGTTCGAATACCCAATACCCAGCTGGGTATTCGACCCTGGCTCGATATTCGCAATATTTTGATTACCCAATATCCAGCTGGGTATTCGACCCTGGCTCGATATTCGCAATAGTTCGAATACCCAATACCCAGCTGGGTATTCGATTCTGGCTCGTTATTCGCTAAAGTTCGAATACCCAATACCCAGCTGGGTATTCGACCCTGGCTCGATATTCGCAATAGTTCGAATACCCAATACCCAGCTGGGTATTCGATTCTGGCTCGTTATTCGCTAAAGTTCGAATACCCAATAACCAGCTGGGTATTCGACCCTGGCTCGATATTCGCAATAGTTCGAATACCAAATACCCAGCTGGGTATTCGATTCTGGCTCGTTATTCGCTAAAGTTCGAATACCCAATACCCAGCTGGGTATTCGACCCTGGCTCGATATGCGCAATAGTTCGATTACCCAATACCCAGCTGGATATTCGATTCTGGCTCGTTATTCGCTAAAGTTCGAATACCCAATACCCAGCTGGGTATTCGACCCTGGCTCGATATTCGCAATAGTTCGAATACCCAATACCCAGCTGGGTATTCGATTCTGGCTCGTTATTCGCTAAAGTTCGATTACCCAATACCCAGCTGGGTATTCGACCCGGGCTCGATATTCGCAATAGTTCGAATACCCAATACCCAGCTGGGTATTCGATTCTGGCTCGTTATTCGCTAAAGTTCGAATACCCAATACCCAGCTGGGTATTCGACCCTGGCTCGATATTCGCAATATTTTGATTACCCAATACCCAGCTGGGTATTCGACCCTGGCTCGATATTCGCAATAGTTCGAATACCCAATACCCAGCTGGGTATTCGATTCTGGCTCGTTATTCGCTAAAGTTCGATTACCCAATACCCACCTGGGTATTCGACCCTGGCTCGATATTCGCAATAGTTCGATTACCCAATACCCAGCTGGGTATTCGATTCTGGCTCGTTATTCGCAATAGTTCGATTACCCAATACCCAGCTGGGTATTCGATTCTGGCTCGTTATTCGCTAAAGTTCGAATACCCAATAACCAGCTGGGTATTCGACCTGGCTCGATATTCGCAATAGTTCGAATACCCAATACCCAGCTGGGTATTCGACCCTGGCTCGATATTCGCAATAGTTCGATTACCCAATACCCAGCTGGGTATTCGATTCTGGCTCGTTATTCGCGAAAGTTCGAATACCCAATACCCAGCTGGGTATTCGACCCTGGCTCGATATTCGCAATAGTTCGAATACCCAATACCCAGCTGGGTATTCGATTCTGGCTCGTTATTCGCTAAAGTTCGATTACCCAATACCCAGCTGGGTATTCGACCCTGGCTCGATATTCGCAATAGTTCGAATACCCAATACCCAGCTGGGTATTCGATTCTGGCTCGTTATTCGCTAAAGTTCGAATACCCAATACCCAGCTGGGTATTCGACCCTGGCTCGATATTCGCAATAGTTCGATTACCCAATACCCAGCTGGGTATTCGATTCTGGCTCGTTATTCGCTAAAGTTCGAATACCCAATAACCAGCTGGGTATTCGACCCTGGCTCGATATTCGCAATAGTTCGAATACCCAATACCCAGCTGGGTATTCGACCCTGGCTCGATATTCGCAATAGTTCGAATACCCAATACCCAGCTGGGTATTCGATTCTGGCTCGTTATTCGCGAAAGTTCGAATACCCAATACCCAGCTGGGTATTCGACCCTGGCTCGATATTCGCAATATTTTGATTACCCAATATCCAGCTGGGTATTCGACCCTGGCTCGATATTCGCAATAGTTCGAATACCCAATACCCAGCTGGGTATTCGATTCTGGCTCGTTATTCGCTAAAGTTCGATTACCCAATACCCAGCTGGATATTCGACCCTGGCTCGATATTCGCAATAGTTCGAATACCCAATACCCAGCTAGGTATTCGATTCTGGGTCGTTATTCGCTAAAGTTCGAATACCCAATGCCCACCTGGGTATTCGACCCTGGCTCGATATTCGCAATAGTTCGATTACCCAATACCCAGCTGGGTATTCGATTCTGGCTCGTTATTCGCTAAAGTTCGAATACCCAATAACCAGCTGGGTATTCGACCCTGGCTCGATATTCGCAATATTTTGATTACCCAATACCCAGCTGGGTATTCGACCCTGGCTCGATATTCGCAATAGTTCGAATACCCAATATCCAGCTGGGTCTTCGATTCTGGCTCGTTATTCGCAATAGTTCGATTACCCAATACCAAGCTGGGTATTCGACCCTGGCTCGATATTCGCAATAGTTCGAATACCCAATACCCAGCTGGGTATTCGATTCTGGCTCGTTATTCGCTAAAGTTCGAATACCCAATACCCAGCTGGGTATTCGACCCTGGCTCGATATTCGCAATAGTTCGAATACCCAATACCCAGCTGGGTATTCGATTCTGGCTCGTTATTCGCTAAAGTTCGAATACCCAATAACCAGCTGGGTATTCGACCCTGGCTCGATATTCGCAATAGTTCGAATACCAAATACCCAGCTGGGTATTCGATTCTGGCTCGTTATTCGCTAAAGTTCGAATACCCAATACCCAGCTGGGTATTCGACCCTGGCTCGATATGCGCAATAGTTCGATTACCCAATACCCAGCTGGATATTCGATTCTGGCTCGTTATTCGCTAAAGTTCGAATACCCAATACCCAGCTGGGTATTCGACCCTGGCTCGATATTCGCAATAGTTCGAATACCCAATACCCAGCTGGGTATTCGATTCTGGCTCGTTATTCGCTAAAGTTCGATTACCCAATACCCAGCTGGGTATTCGACCCGGGCTCGATATTCGCAATAGTTCGAATACCCAATACCCAGCTGGGTATTCGATTCTGGCTCGTTATTCGCTAAAGTTCGAATACCCAATACCCAGCTGGGTATTCGACCCTGGCTCGATATTCGCAATATTTTGATTACCCAATACCCAGCTGGGTATTCGACCCTGGCTCGATATTCGCAATAGTTCGAATACCCAATACCCAGCTGGGTATTCGATTCTGGCTCGTTATTCGCTAAAGTTCGATTACCCAATACCCACCTGGGTATTCGACCCTGGCTCGATATTCGCAATAGTTCGATTACCCAATACCCAGCTGGGTATTCGATTCTGGCTCGTTATTCGCTAAAGTTCGAATACCCAATAACCAGCTGGGTATTCGACCCTGGCTCGATATTCGCAATATTTTGATTACCCAATACCCAGCTGGGTATTCGACCCTGGCTCGATATTCGCAATAGTTCGAATACCCAATACCCAGCTGGGTCTTCGATTCTGGCTCGTTATTCGCAATAGTTCGATTACCCAATACCCAGCTGGGTATTCGACCCTGGCTCGATATTCGCAATAGTTCGAATACCCAATACCCAGCTGGGTATTCGATTCTGGCTCGTTATTCGCTAAAGTTCGAATACCCAATACCCAGCTGGGTATTCGACCCTGGCTCGATATTCGCAATAGTTCGAATACCCAATACCCAGCTGGGTATTCGATTCTGGCTCGTTATTCGCTAAAGTTCGAATACCCAATACCCAGCTGGGTATTCGACCCTGGCTCGATATTCGCAATAGTTCGAATACCCAATACCCAGCTGGGTATTCGATTCTGGCTCGTTATTCGCTAAAGTTCGAATACCCACTACCCAGCTGGGTATTCGACCCTGGCTCGATATTCGCAATAGTTCGAATACCCAATACCCAGCTGGGTATTCGATTCTGGCTCGTTATTCGCTAAAGTTCGAATACCCAATACCCAGCTGGGTATTCGACCCTGGCTCGATATTCGCAATAGTTCGAATACCCAATACCCAGCTGGGTATTCGACCCTGGCTCGATATTCGCAATAGTTCGATTACCCAATACCCAGCCGGGTATTCGATTCTGGCTCGTTATTCGCTAAAGTTCGAATACCCAATACCCAGCTGGGTATTCGACCCTGGCTCGATATTGAATTCCCAATACCCAATACCCATTACCTAGCCAACTTCATGGACCTGTATATCCATTGTATCCAAAGTTTCTATCAACTATATACACAGTCTTGCTTAGTCATTATTTAAAATGGGACAATGTATGTTTGTTTTCAAGTATTTCCTGTCAGTGTGTTAGAAGAATTCTTTAAAAGTGCTGTCATGCCAACATATAAGATTCACACACTTGTCAAAATTTTAAGTGGCTTCTGTGTAATGTAAGGTAAAAGTGACATTTTCTTAAATTAATTGTTATAGCGCTATAATTAATACAAGTAAATGTAACATTTACGGAATATTTAAGTCCAGTTTGGGTTTTAAATATTACCTGAAAAATACGCCAAATAATTTATTTAAATGTATGATAAAGTTTCGTACCAGAAACCACAGTCTTCCAATTAAGACTGCCAGCAGGCCCGGGATTTATGTTTCCGCAAGGAAATGTCCTCTGTGCCAGTACAGTAGTAGTATACGTGGCGAATATCATTGTATTTTAGAATATCGATCTCTGTGCAATATGATAAATCGGTAGGAATTATATTGCACATTATTATGTAAACTCCAGAGTGATCAAGATTAAATAAACTTACAAACTTGGATACCGATAAGTGTTTTGTTTAATTGCTAAGCCAAACGCTGCACCTCTGGAATGCGCTATTGATTCACTTTTTACTTGATGTATTTTATAAGCGACTGCTGGTGACAAATGTGAAATTTCTACTTGGTAGTGTCCAATTTAAACTAAGTGTTTTGATAGTTTTAATTCATAAATTAATTACCGGTAATTCATTTTGTGGGATGAATATAAGTCCAAACATAACTGGCCTTTTTTTTTTATACTAAATAACGAAACTCTCCCCTGTCTCTAGCAAAATGACAGCTTACATTGGGAGAAACACAACCTTCTTAATTTCGTGTCAGGGATTTGTTTATACGTCATAGTCAAAATGTACTGATTAATTGTTCAAGTGTTCTTTTGCATATGGACCCATTAATAACATTCAGTTTTAATTTCGCAATAGGTCGCGCAATACGTAGGCTTTTATGACAATAAACATCAACAGAACAACGGCAATTACAATACAAAGGCAGTGGGGTCAATCCATTTCAATACGATTTCATGCGGCTTTGAAGGGAGTGATGTCATAATATGAACTGAGATATTGATATCATTTTATCCTCTTAAAACCTGTTTTATGTATTTTCCTGAGATAATTCAATGTTTTTGCATCGTCATTGAAAGACAGGTATATACAATGAAAAGTATTGAATAACGCTGCATTCAAGCGGTATATTGAATCGACCGTGAGTATATTGTTAAACATTTCATGAATCAAAACAGAATAATGTCTAACGCTCGTCACCATGGTTACAACGTTTAAGCGCAAAGGTCTTTTGATGTGAATTGTTATTTAATTAGATGCTAGCGTATGTGTCCTTGCGTTAACCATAAATATTCATCGAAAATTGATAAGTAACGCAGACAACATACTCAATGACCGTATGCACAGGGTCCATGAACTATTCATTGGTCACCATTTAATGCAAGCACCGTTCTGTTAATTTGCAAATTTAGGTTCTTTTTAGCGGATGAATTAAAAAAAAAAGTTAAAATCTTCTGAACATTATGGATCTTCCCGATATTTAAAAAATTCCATTATCAGCATCACCATCATCACCATCATCACCACCACCCTCATCATCATCAGCAGCATCATCATCCTCGTCCTCCTCCTCCTCCTCATCATCATCATTATCATCATCATCATCATTATAATAATAATAATAATAATAATAATAATAATAATAATAATAATCGTCATCATCATTATAATCATCATCAAAAACATCTTTATCAGCATCACCATCACCACCACCATCGTCGTGTTTATCATAATTTATGTGTTATCACCATTAACATCACCCCCGTTGTAAACCATCACAGTAATAAATCTTTTTTTTCCAGTTTTAAGACAATTTTAGAAAATGGCGGGTTTATACAATTGGGACATATATATCTGTAATGTGAATTGTTTAAACAGAAACATAAATTAATGGCTAATATGTTTCAATCACCATCTTTTTAAACATACTATACCTTTATTTGTAGTTTCTTTTTTAATAAAAGTGCCACGTGTATTTAGTTTATTGATCCAAAATTTAAAACAGCAGTCTCCATCCCATTGTGATCCGATATAAGAAGTTATAATAATAATAACATTTTTAAAAGCTGTACACATGGAAGCAATATAAATATGCTATGATTTTGTATTGCCATTCCAAATATTATAAAGACTAACTGCATATCGTTGAATTTCTCAACGCATATTGTATGACAATAGAATTAAACTGACTGTTTTAATTCCTATAGTAGTACGCTAGTGCATGATTTAAGTCCAATGGTAACATGATGATACATGTATGCAATATTATCTTAACGTGTGGCTGCATGTATTCAATTCAGTCTTAATATGATGCTCAATTTATTTAAGCGAATGTCAAGACTATGGTATATCAATATATTGTTCATCGTACCTGTGCCACTATGACGCTGCATTCGTTCTATCAATGCAGATATTGATCACTGCATTTATTTCTGCGGTAACATGGCAATCACTCCATTACACTCTACGGTTGCCTCCATTACATTTTATGGTTAAACACACGTACGTTTTTGCTTTATCCGACCATTCATCAATATTACTTCTATTTGGTCTGCAAATTTTAGCCGAGGAATCTGCCTCGGCGTGTCTCAGCGTCGCTACGACAATGCAGGACCACATGGCAAGTTTATATACCGAATATAACAGGCTTAGGTAGTTGTTGTATTTTCGTTTATATAGTTTTAGACAAGAAGAGATTTGATTTATTTCCTATTTAAAAGTGCATAAACAAATTTCGAGGCCCGAGAAGGCCACTTTTAGCAAAGGAGCAATATTTTAACATTATAATAATAATAATTATTATTGTTATTATTATTATTATTATTATTATTATTTATTATTATTATTATTATTATTATTATTATTATTATTATTATTATTATTATTATTAGAAAACGAAGAAAAAGTAATCTCATGAATTATTTATTCCTTTTCATTCCTATTTCAGAATAGTAATTCATCAAACGTTATACTACTGGTGTCACTTTAAATGCAAGCTATCATCTGTCATCGTTATGTATGTAAATAGCTTTTAAGTCGGTCTCTAAACATCACGCGTTAACATCTATAACATCTATGTATAGCTAATATTGAATATTAGATGAGGATATGGGAGTTGTGCCCTAAAGAATCTGTAAATAAACGTGCACATGACTGAAAATATTAGTAATCTAATGCAGTGTATGTGCCTTTATATGGTCTCAGTGAAGTTTGGTCTGCATTTGCTGACAAATAGCCGGATCAAGAATTGAGAACTATAAACTAATTTCAAAAATCTACAAAGTCCCATAACTCAGAGAAAAATTATCAAAGCGGAACATCCTGACAATATGCACAACTCCTGTTGGTAATGAAGCGTTCCGTAAAATGTCATTGAAATCTGGCAAGTAGTTGCTGCGAAATAACCCGGACAAGAATTGTGCACTATTTACTAATTTCAGAAATCTTCAAAGTCTCATAATTCAAAGAAAATTTATTGAAGCGGAACATCCTCGTAATATGCACACCTCATAGCGCTTATGAAGCTTCGTATAAAATGTTGTTGAATTCAGACTAGTAGTTATTGAGAAATAGCCCAGACAAGAAAGTGGGGCGGAAGGATGGACTGAAGGACGAACGGACGGATGGACGCACGGACGAACGACTGCGGACAATGCGACGACTATATGCTCTCCCGAAATTTTTCTGGGAGCATAATAAGGCCCATAATTCTGCTAAATTGCACGTTATAGTTATGGGCCTTGGTCAGTGCCCGCGCATAATGACCCCGAAGACAGGTGTGAATTGAATATCTGTAGTAGTTACATAGATACGTACTTATTGCACGCAAACCTTAACCAGAACATTACGCCGTCGCCGACGAACGGGTGAGTAGAATACCTCGGGTTATTTAGCGTATAGTTGATTAATAGATAGGGAGGGAGGAGTTTCGTTCATAAGTTGCAAACCTGCCGAACTGCATTGATTTCATATGCTTTCATAATCTTTAGAGCCACTGTAAACCTATGATTGGATGAAAACTGTTGAACTTAGAGAGAGGAAACGGCTTAAAATGCTACTTTTGGATAATGCAAGGGCCATAACTAAACCAATCCAGAGGCGATTGGGCTGATTATTGAACTTGGCCGAGATAGTATGAAGTTTGGGGTGAGAACTGTTGGACTTGAAGAGCCGAAATAAAAGTGGTCTACCGACAGACCGACCGACGGACGTTAGCAAACCAATATACCCCGCCATCTTCGATGGGGGCGTTATAAAGCTCAAGGACAATGGATAATGTTTTACAACTAGTTAAACAGCAAGCATGATGCCATGATCAGTTGACATAATCTACACAAACACCATACTTTTAAATAACAGTTTGATGACAAATTATCTATAAATATATAAAAGAGAATCTAATCGGAATTGGTTGGTTAAGTATAGACAATCGAATCGGGCCATTTACATTCATTTATTGATGCATTGAAATAATCGTTGCAGCTCTGTTAACAGTGACCATTGTCTGCACTTCTGTACTAGACCATTCTGTATAAAGCCTGAAATAGAGAGCGCATGGCAGTTGTTTTTAAATTAAAACATACATCAGCAATGTTAAGTTGAAACTATTGGTAAAACCATGACATTTGTACATAACGAAAAACAAATTACTTATTTAAAATGTTTCCGATATATTTCTTGAATGCATAACTATTTATTTTATTTTATTTTATACCAAGAAGTCAAGCTTGATACATAGTTTGTCTGGATTGTCTAATGGATTGTCAAATCTTGTTTGTACTTGTTCGTATAATGCATTGCTACTGGCAAGTTGTTGACATATTTGATTGATGATAAAATTACAAAATTCATCCTATGAAAATGAAGTAAATTCATTTAGTTATATGTACATACATGTATCTAAAAGTTGGTGTGTTTAAGTTAAATGCATGATTGAAATTATGAAGGAAAGGGGTGTGTACAATTTTTCAGAGATATATTCTTACCACTATAAATATAAAGTGGTAAATATTTATATTTATACAAAGAAAAATAAGTTTAGAAACAACTAGGTTGTTCGCAAATATAAAATGAATCTTAAAGTAAAAACACAACATTGTATGTTGGTCGTATTTTATTTTAACATTGTGACATGTGTACCGAAAAATGGTCTTTGATTTACGCAATTTTTAACTTTCCTTCAAATGAGGACGTAATTGAAAATTGAAATGTAGACGATATATATTGTCGGTTCATAATTTTACAACAAATGGACGGTGAATGCACATACCGATATTTAGAGAGTGATATTACATCACAATATGCAAAGGCAACAAAGACAATTAACAAGAGTTTCATATTTTCATGTATTCCTTGACATTCGTATTGAGAATAATGCTTTATCTAAGTTAAAGGTTGTTATCTGGTACTAGGTGAAGTATAACTATACCATTTAACATGACGTTTAGCTAATACAGTATAATAGAGAAGGAAATAGGAGTCCGTGGTCCGTATTCACCAACTTACTATTAGATTTAAAGAATATTCTTGAACGCGTACTTTTCTAAGAGCGCTTTAATGTTGAATTTAACTTGAAATTCACCATCTCTGATTACGTATATCATTCTTTATTGATCATGATTTGTTAATGACATAAGCATCATTTGTACCAAGTATATTTGATAACGCTGAAGTATTTTTTTCTTGAGTCTACGTCTATTCTTGGTATGTAAATCTAAGAATGGGTTGGTGAATACGATCCCTGATGAATCTGTAAATAATGAGTCACCCACAGTTGTAACAATGATCATTGTAAAATGCTGATTATCGATACCGTAGCATCTGTTTTGCAGAATATAATGAAATACTAACAGATGTTCTGATGGTCTCGACATGTTTTGTAATGCTCACACCATATATATACATTTATAATCAAGGATAATATGGTCTGAGTTTGTTCACGGAATACTTGCAAATTGTAACTTGTAAAAAATATATCACTGAAATAATATTCAGGACTCATATATAATAATAATTGGACACAGCTCAGTTTATCAACACTATGCTGTCTGTAATCTGTATTCCGTTGAGAATAATACAAAAATCAACGTAACATATTAATATTTATTAATTACGAAGACCACCAGAATTATAACGTAACCTTTACGACATTCTTCATCCAAATTATATCCCCAGACCACGACTTCCGGTTTTCAATTCTCAGAGGTACTGACCTCAGTAGTGGACTATAAGGCGTATACCCTCTTTCCGTCATAAACTGTATAATCCCAGTCCCAACCTCTGATTCTTTATGGTGCATCCATTCCATTAACAAAAATTTAACATCCACTTCCTTAAAGAATTTCTTTCCACCTAACATGGCTTTAAGTTCATACGTCTCTATGTCCATTTTAATGAATACGGATTTATTTCTGAAAAGCTGTACTAAGTCGTCCAATACAATGGCTAAAGAGCTATTTTCATCACTGATAACGCTTTTATCACTAACATTGCTAACCATTTGCAAACCACCGACGTTTTTGTTAGAGTTTCTAAATCCAACTGTTTCTGGTTTGTCTGAAAGCGCGTTCCAAATCAAGGTAACATTTCCCGTGAGATTTCCCTTTTGAAGCGACGTCGTCAGCATCTCTAGGTTCTTCCGGTTAGCGTCAAGAGCGGTCACCGATCTACCGAACTTAGCGACTGCAAGGGTATAAACGCCCACGTTACACCCTAAATCCAAGAAAACGGCTTGCGAATCACCACGAAGAATGTTAACCACTTCATGAATAAGGTCTCCTTCCCAATTCCCATGCTTAATGATGGATTTAGAAACCCAGATATCTATCGAGGGATCGTACACACATATCGGAGTGTTGGCGAGTGACAGTACTCTAAGATCAACGCATTTGTGAATCTGCTTTGCACTGGAATAGTCCACCGATGTGTTAAAAACACGAACACAGTTATTAAAACCCACCAAACATCTACTTGAAGGTTTAGAAGTCACCTGAACCGTCACTGTTTCCCAATTACTCATTGATTTGACATACGGTCTGTAATTTAAATTACCGTCGGCGGCCATCTTACGAAATGTATTCTTTGGGGTCACATTTAACATGTGAAGCTCGTCATGCCTGGTTACCCCGATATACCTTGCGAAAAATACATTTTCCTTTAGTGGCTTGTAAACAACACTAAACACTCTGAAACATGCGTACGTTAGTACCAATACAATTATTAATCGTTTAAGTAGTTTGGTAGAAAACATTTTCACAATAATTATATGTTTCCTTTTTTCCTTTCACATATGAATTCCTCAAATAGTATTTCAACTTAACGAAGACGTTATCTGTTCTGAGCAGGTTGCGCACGTATACTGATGTGTCTACAGCAACGAAGAGTAAAATCAACCAATGGCGGTCTTAAAGCTGCACACATAAATCGATCTACATCGAGGCGGTTTAAAGCCTCGGTCATACATTCCCGATTATGGCTCCCGACAGCGTCCCGACAGCGTCCCGACAGCGTCCCGACAGCCACCCGACAGCGCTACGATCCAAATAATAAAAAGTCGGGAATATCGGGACTGTGTCGGGACGGTGTCGGAAGCTGTCTGGACTCTTTCGGAACGCTGTCCTGACATTCGGAAATCATCGGGACACGTTCGGCGTGATTGGCCACGCATTCCCGACAGTTAAGGTTTTCTCTTAACATTCGGGAGACTCAGCCGAATTTGTATAGACGGGATAGATTCGGCTGTATCGGATCAAAGTCGGGACGGTGACGGGACGTTGTCGGGACAATAACCGGTAGAACGGGAATGATATTGCATATATATATGTATACATATATCACATGTGGTGCATATCTCGTGTTGTGCGTGTTTGTGTGCGTTTGTCATTCATCGACAGAGCTTTGACCGATCACCATTAATGCTTCCCGATTATGGCTTCTGAGAGCGTTTAGACAGCGCTACGATGCAAATAATAAAAAAGTCGGGAATGCCGGGACGCTATCGGGACACTGTCGGGACAGTGTCGGATCGCAGTCGGGAAAATCGGGACTCTGTTGAGACGCTGTCGTGACGCTATCGTGACCATATTCGATCTTTGGTCAAAAATTGATTTTCGAGCTCCGAATCTCAGATTATTGTCCCGACTATTGATATATTTGATTCGGGACGCTGTCGGCTCAAGAACGGCAGGAAAAATCGGGAATGTGTGACTGAGGCTTAAAAGAAAATATAGCGGTTATAAAATTGAATTAAAAAGAGGATATTTGTGGATTTCGGTGTAAGATCGTATTTTATTTCACGAGTGTTCATAGAAAAGGATATTTACACGGGTAGAGAAGCTAGAAGTGAAACTGTCTACTGTCTATGGTCACGAGTGAAATTAAATGCGATCTTACACGGAAATCAACAATTTTTCGTTTTATTCTATGGTTTTTCCACCGGTTTGTTTAAATTTTAATTGATATCTTATTGGTTTAATTGAAAAATCTCGCGGGACTTATAACGTCATGACGTCAAATTCATTTCACGTTCATTTACTGTATTAAATCGGGAACCAATCAACTTCCAGAGTAGTAATTTGAACTGTTTTGAAACAGTGAATTACAGATTTTTTTTCACTGATAGTTTACTATTAATCACTTAAAAGCATAAAATAACATGAAAATTTTTTCAATTACATGTTCTGTTTGGAAACGAATAGTTTTATTAAATTTCATACTCATTTTTGCGAACAAATCGTAGTATTTATACATATGTGTATGTTATTTTTATAATTATAATGAATGTAAATTCGAATACATTGCACTTGACATAAATATTGTGTATAAAAAAAACTACTTTATTACATTTTTGTTTGTATTACAGATCTAATAAAGCCGAACCTTCTGAATATGAAATGAATAATAGACACAAATACGTGTTGGTAAATTAAATTATCTAAATTGTGTTTTATATGTGAAAACCTTTATAAACCACAAGGTTTCCTTTCGTTATAACGACAGAAAAGTTTGATCAAAATGTCTTAGTTACATTATTTAAGTCTTCATAATGTATCAATTTGTACATACCATCAAAAACAATGGATCTATAGTGTTTTAAGTCGGAAACTTTAATTTATCACTCTGTCGAATGGCCATGTTTTTGACCTGCTGACATCTACGTTTGCTCAATTGTGGTTAACATATTTATCGCATGCGTACAAGTCGCGTGAGTTTTTTTTATCGATCAATAAAACGAGGTTTCTTTGTTTCTTACGGTTAAGATGTATGGAGTGTTGTGATAGACGTTCGGGCCGTAACGGTTAATCTATATATAGTCTATCATAGTCTAAATCAAATCACACCAACATGGATCGCCTTTATCGGGTGTGATTAGCACATTGGTGATAGTTTAAATGAAGGAACGTTTTTTTAAAATTATTTATTACATGTACAGGTCGTTTAGTAAACATTTGGACAAATATGTACAGAATATAGGTGACATACACTTTTTAAACACTGAAAAATTCCACTCTCTGTACAGTTACATCAGCAGGTATACACTATTCACTGAACAGTAGGTCACATAATGTGTTATACCTCACTATTTATGTCCATGAATAGTTTCCACTCACACAACATGAATAAAGATGCAGACTTCTCCTATACGTCTTCAAATAAAATACTGAATTTCTTGTTCAAGTTAAAATGAATTTTATATTGATATTTTATTTGAATCGGACAATGTAGGATCCTTTCAAAGTTGTCGTGTTTATACGCAAGTTTAAATGTAGTGCAGGGAAGACAAGTATTATTTAAGATTTATTCTGACCCAGTTTGTAAGTACATTTGTTATCCACCGCCCATAACATTGTGTTGGGACTTTTCGCCGTGTTTAACAGTATTTCAGTCATGTAACGGCGGTCAGTTAACCTAGTAACACATTTCCTAGGCAAGCGTAGCCGATCAAAGCGGTTAACCAGTACTAAGTGCACGTACTTATGCCAGTAACTGACAACTGCCCTACATGAATCAGAGTAGGGTCAGGGGGTGAATGGCAGTAGTAATTATTTCATGACCAATCCCCACACAAGTTATATGGCCGGGCCGGGGCGTCAACTCACGAACTCCGGATTGATAGTCGTGCGCTCTACCAACTGAGTTAGCCGGCCCGGCACCATGACATGCAAACAGAGCCAAAAACAACATCCATTGTCATTTAAACAGAGCCAAATAGCACATATATTGTGTCAACCTAGACGTTCGATCAAACCTATTAAAACAAAATCAATTCCATTTTACATTTTAATAGGTTTATTATCTCCTGGATATCTGTTTTCAGACCATGGAATGATTTCGTTTCCTTTGAGGTAACTATTGTATTTTATATTAATTATCATTATTTGAATTCCCATGTGTGTTTATGAGTTCATCTACAATTATAAATTTAAATAGGAAAACAATATGCAGAGATTCACAGAGGGAAAAGTGGGTTACTTTCGTTTTTCAAGTTCAAGTTGATAATATTAAATATTTTAGTCCCCGCCTTGTAGACAAATGTGTGTACAATTTGGTGTAGATATTTTGTATGGAAAACCTCATTTCACATATTAATTGCGTCGAATAATTGAGACAATTGTTAACGAAAAACGGCATATTATTTTTCAAGTTTCTGTAGTATCAGCCTTTTGCGCTGTTGAATATACACTGTTTGTTTCTGTTATCTTTTATTTGTTTCCGTTGTTTCGTCTGTTTGATATATGTTACAAATCAGAACGTTGATAGCGTACAAAGACTGTTGGTGAGACAAGGTAAGACCAAAACCATTGGAATTATGAGTGCAAAATATTTTTATAAAAACAAAAAGAAATAAAAAATGTGTTGAATGAGATTTGTATTTCTAATATTTGTGCACAAGTTATTGCAATTTATTATTTTATTTAATATTTTTGTTATAGTTTGTCTTCATGGGCCTTGGGCTTCTGGAATTATTGTAAATTAAATCTTGAATCTTAAAAAAGTGAATCTATATTATCTTCATATTTGTTGGCTTTTGGCTTAGTTAGAAACAGCGTTGGATTCACGCTTGTGAGATCACAGTCGCATTATAATATGTATAACAATCGCGGTAATCTGAAAGAGGCTGAAATAGCCGATGATGAGTATAAGCTAGTATATCGCTAGTTAGTGCATTGCATAACGGAGAGTTCAAAAGTAGGTCATTCGATTGAAACTCTCGAATTAACCTAACTAACGACGTTTGCTTCCACCAACAGTCTTTAAAGAAAACAATATTATTGTGTAAACATTACAGTGACACCTTAAAAGACAGCTACTATGGTACAAGCTGATGACGTATAATATCAATGGCCCCTTTCTAGAGATCGTAAAATATATGTATAACCACGCAAAATTATGTGCCTCTGCCATTGGTCAACATTGGTAAAATCAGAATACTTCGCTTGTTCGATTTTGGTGTCCGTCACAGTGAAAATTTATCACTTTTATTATTTTCTTACTTTCTTTACGAATTCAAACCAGCGCGATATTGGGTGGTGTTCATTGCAATAGTAATTTTTGACATTCTTACTGTTTGTACGTTTGTACGAAGATGATACAGTAATAGTTTTATGCTGTACATTTTGCCGTAAATTTAATGCTGTAAATTTTGCATTAGGTTTTATGCTGACAATTTTGCCTTTGCAAATTTTGCCGTAATGATAATAATGATGTAAATACGTATAAATAAGAAAGAAAAGAAAACAGAAATAATGATGATTGTAAGATTTTATTATGTAAATTTTGCCTTTGCAAATTTTGCCTTAATGATAATAATGATGTTAATACTTAGTTAAAAAAAAAGAAAAAAAAAAGACAACAGAAATAATGATGATTGTACAAGACTTTTGTTATAGTTGAGAATTCTTTATGTGTTCATTTTTGTTTAAAAAAAAACAACTTTTTGTTCAATAACGATTATATTTTAGGATTGAAACCAATAATTATTATTTAGCCAGAAGTCTTAAATGACAGACTATAATAAATGTCATAGTAGACATGTGACAACCTTTCTTTTCACACAGTATAGATAGGTGATAAATGGTATGACTTCGAGGCATATCAGATCTTATTATATTGTGATAATTACGTCAAACGTCAATTTCCGCATCCTGGCATATTTCAAAGTGAAAAGTGACCAGAGGCATTTTGCACCTTTGTTTTTTATCCAAGCCGCCAGCGGCTCAAACTTGCCAGGTGCTGCTCCTAGACAATAGACAACAGGTAGAGCATTCAGAGGGTTAAACCCAGCCAGTGTTAATATTGTGTTTAACTGGCTATGTCAATGGTCAACAGTACTCTACTTTTAGTTACAATTTAAATATGATTGCCTGTGATATATGGTTAAAGAGGTTCTACTTCTGACATTTTAATATTTTGTGCTTATATATTGTGCATATCTTTATTGATAATTTAAATGTATACCTCCTGGACCTCATGCAAATTGACTAATATATGTCATTTTAACTTAATTTAATTTGTAAATTATTGTTTTCAGTGGAACAATAAGCAATGTTCTAATAGTTGCAGGAATCCCCCTATTCCATTTCCTCCTCCCATTCCCTCCGTGGTCTAACATGAGAAGATAGTTACACATATTTTAATATAAATTCCATGTTATTATATATGTCTCTGTTGCTAACGGAGCCCTCCCTCAACCTTGGCCAATCTGATTGACCAAGGATTCCTTATCTTAAGCCATTTTTTAGTTAAGCAGTTTGCCCCGTTTACTTTTGTCAAGTATTAATAAAGCCATTTTATTGCAGATTTTATATAAAACAGGGAAGACCCAGTTATCAATTGTTTAATGTGTACTATATTTTGTTGTAACCCACATGGGTAGTAAGTTTCTTAATTTTTTAGCAAGTATTTTTATCATATTGTTATTATTTCTGTGTGATATTACATAATATGATTCTCTGCAGTTATTCTTAAATGCAGTATTTTGCATATTTTTAATGAATAACTCTTTCATAGCAGGAATTATCCACATTTTAACTTTACATGTGTTAAACTACCTCTTTTAAGTGTCCCTATCTATGTAAATCATGTAAACCTGTGCGCCCCTTGGTCCCAATGTCTCAAAATACCATTCAAGCACTGCCGGCCAAAATTCCCCTCCCCCACCGGTGCTACCCCTTTTAAATTCCCTAAAAAGAAAGTCGTTTTGATAGTCCATGAAGGCTGTAATATATGTTTTATCCTAAATTTTACTGTATATTGGATTCTCATCCTGTAATGTTTGTTCATTTTCTTAAATTGTCACCCTGGGGTAGGTTACATTCCACTAAACAGCCCAACAATCTTGTATAAATCTCTATGGACAGGTCTCAGGTTGAAGCAATAAGTCATATTTCCTGTATACAAGAGTTCAGCATTAGTTAAAAGCATGTCATGCAATTGTGACATCCATCATTAAAATAAATATAACAATTATAAAGAAAAATATTACATACCAATAGCATATATTTGCAGATGCAAGGTACTTTAGTAGTCTTATATTATTTAACTTCCTATTAATTAAATAGTTCATTGTACACTGTATATTCAAGTACTACTACGTGTTGTATACTATTATATTGCTATATTCTATAGTGTTAAATAGGCAGAGTATTTGTTTGTGTAAAGTTTTATAACACAATACAGTTCTTTACATTACTTGTGTTTCATGTAAGTTATAGACCGTTTTCAAGCTTAGCGAGCGTGCGCGGCGGCCATATTGGAGGTATTCCTTCCTCTGTGTACAACAACAACAGTTACCGATTTCAGATAGATTCAACAAAATAGCTAATTAACGTCCTATAATTGGCGGCCACAATTGTTGAAATAGAGAGAAATACGGGTCAATCATACAGAATACCAGATATAATAACTACAAGTGTAAACAAAATCGTGAATTGTTGGAAGAAAAAGGCTTGCACGGCTGCCAGTGTCAATCTCCATCTCCTGAGTGGCCAACATTTAAAGTACATTGGAATATGTTCTGACCACATTAGCTAAAGTATGTTGACAGTTATGATAAATAATATGTAGTTATTAATCGAAGTGTCATTGTCAATCTGTAAATGTGGGTGATAATTTCAGGACAATGTGTCCCTATTTAAAAATTAGCCTTAATACAAATTTAACTACATTCTTCACAATCACAGAATATTATATATATAATTTTCTTAAATTATTAATCTATTGTGTCATTTTCTTTTTTAGAAAAGAGGTCGACATTACTCGCCAGGGACCATTCAGACGCACGCTTTTGATAAATAGAAGACCAACGGATGGACAAACAGAGAATCTAGCCTCCAATTTGTTCAATATTGAATAAAACAAATTTCAGGTGCTTGTGTGATGTAATTGATAATGATAAATAAATTGTTTGAATTGATGTTTTTGATATATATAAATATGGTATTGATTTGAGCAGTATCTTATAATTTGGTAATTGTAATGATATTATTACTAAACAACAACAAATTAATTATTTTCTCACTGCTTAATGAAAAATAGGGTAAATACAATTAATTACACATAATAAAACTGTCTCTGTTTATTGCTATTCAAGAAAAGAAAATATAAACACAATGACATGCAGTCTAAAGTGATCAACTATTGTATTTACAAACCCAACATATTAAAAGAAAAATACAGGTTGATAACAATAAAAAAATTAATGGATAAAAAACATGGCATCTTTCTTTGTACTCTACATTCTTGAGGTTTTGGGGTTACTGAATCTGAAATTTTGCTAATAATATAATGCATGTTAAAATAAATAATACCAATATTTCATTGTTTACTTGAGGTATTATTTTTTATACAATATTAATAATATAATCCACATTAAAATAATTAATACCAATAATTAGTGAAATCATAAATTAATAGATACTGTACATGAATAACAACATTGGAGATCTGAAAGTTAAACAAAATAAAATATTCCAAAATGCATTAATAAATTTAATTACAGCAGTAATCATTAAAGTTTAATGGTGGCCAACACCGAAAACATAAAAGCTGCTACATGTGTACACGTTTCGCCACAACCTTGCAGTCGCAGTGGCTGGCTTAGAATGTGCCCATCTTCTCTGCGATCAACCCGGGCTTTAGGGCTTTGTCAGGCTGGGAGTTGATCACCTTAAATAAAATAACAATATTACATGAACATTTTAAATATATAGTTTTAGCATTTAGTGTTATAATTTATAGACCTCATTGACCATGTCCCTTATTGTACTAAATCAAGCATGAAAGGAGTGACTTACTGACTGCCAGCAGGTGCATGTCATTCACATACAATTTACAAATGCTACATAAAGTAACATATCATTGTCAAAAAACACTGGATTGAAATTTAAGTACCAACTACCAATAAATAACAAAACAGATAATTCATAGGCACACACTTACTGTTTCCCTATTAAATCACATGTTTCTTGTCAATAACAACAAAACGCCAGATGTCCATCCACATTCAACGTTATTCTCATTATCAAAACTTGTTTAATTTTTCTGATCGCCGTGTGTATACACAGTCAGAATATGAACAGACTTATAGGATATCTATCGGTTATTTTGAGTCATTTTACGATTCAGAAAACATGAGCATTTTTCTTGTTGAGTCATATAACTATATTTAGATAGTCTGGGGAATACCTTCAATATGGCCGCCAACCGGTATTAAGGTAAAATAATACCTCGTCGTGAAAACGGTCTATTGAACAAGTTTTACAAAGTTTGCTAATTTTAAGCATAGATTTTTATTATTAGCACTGCACCCACACTGCAAAGTTTTATATATGTAACTTTCCCGACATATTGAGGGAATTGTATAGTTAAATATAAGCAAAGTATTTATGTTAAGCAGTGTGCTCGGGCAATGGTTTTCAACCGAAGTCCTGAGCGTAAACAACTCCAATCGTTCGTTCGTAAAGTCACTTAACATGTTTCCTTGATTTTTTACTATTTTGAAGTATAGACTTTTTTATCTTTTGATATTTAAAATATGCTAAATTAATGTACAACTGAACGTTAAATGTGATTAATGTATATTTTGAAACCGTTTTGAAAATTATTACTTGCAAGCGTGTGTTTGTATAAAAATCATGTAAATTGATTTGATAGTGTTTTAAATGTGTTTTGTGATGTATTACAAGATAATTGCAATATCTGTATTATACATCATGAGATCTAATGAAATTGTCAAATTCAAATAATCAATAGTTATAATAGGAACGTGTGATTTAAACTTAGATCTTATCCAATTTTTGCAACATCTATACATTAACATTCATGTTAATAATTACATAAATGTTGCATCATATTGCAATATATTTTATGTACATAGCATGTTCTTTGGTGTAGATTGATAAACATTTGACTTTTCTACAAATAAAACGGAAAGACTACTTCTCCTTGATTTTAGATAATCTCGGAGGGGTAGAAAACCCAAAGGGTAACGACGCAAGGGCCGCAACTTATACACACGTAATTAGCGGCATAACAATAGTTTGCGAATCAGCCGATGACTTACAAAAACGCTATAAATTTACTTTAAATTTCATATTGTGCTCAATGGAGCTTACAGTGAATCCATGTAGTCAATGTTGTACATATACAAACTGGCAGATGGCATAATCGCGTGTTTATGTCCTCTAGAGATAGTAAACAATTTCAAATACTTCGGGGTAGAATTTAGCAAATGCAGTTCGTTTTATAAAGCTAAAGAATAAATATCTAAACAAGCTTTAACAGCTATGTGCAGCCTCATAAGTAAGTGTAAGCCTTTAGCTCTGTCAATGGAAATGCAAATAGATCTCTTTAATAAAATGATCAAACTAATTATTTTATACAGATGCGAATGCTAGGGATTTGGAAACAATGAAATAATAGAAAGGGTAACTTAACGTTGTAAAACATATTCTTAGTTAACTCTAGTACTGCTCCTAGCATTAGGAAACAGGTGTTAAGCCGTAATAAATTGATATAGAATCCAGAATAATTTCATATTAGGCTAACTTGATATTTTCATTGTATCCAAAGTTGCCTTCAACTATATACACATACTTGCTTTGTTATTATTTACAATGGGACAATGTATGTTTGTTTTCAAGTATTTCCTGTCAGTGTGTTAGAAGAATTGTTTTAAAAAGCTGTCATGCCAACATATAAGATTCACACACTTGACCAAATTTTAAGTGGCTTCTGTGTAATGTAAGGTAAAAGTGACATTTTCTTAAATGAATGGTGTAGCGCTATAAATAATACAAGTAAATGTAACATTTACCAAATATTTAAGACCAGTTTGGGTTTTAAATATTACCGAAAAAATACGCCAAATAATTTATTTAAATGTATGATAAAGTTTCGTACCAGAAACCACAGTCTTCCAATTAAGAATGGTAGCAGGCCCTGCATTTATGTTTCCGCAAGGAAATGTCCTCTGTTCCAGTACAATAGTAGTATAGGTGGCGAATTGTATTTTAAAATATCGATCTCTGTGCAATATCATAAATCGGTAAGAAATAGATAGCACATTATTATGGTAAACTCCAGAGTCATCAAGATTAAATAAACTTAGAAACTTGGACACCGATAAGTGTTTTGTTTAATTGCTAAGCCAAACGCTGCACCTCTGGAATGCGCTATTGATTCACTATTTACTTCATGTATTTTATAAGCGACTGCTGGTGACAAATGTGAAAATTTCTACTTGGTACTGTCCAATCCAAACTAAGTGTTTTGTTAGTGTTTATTCATAAATTAATAGATTACTAATAAATTAATAGACGAGTTTCACATTCCCATTTTTAGCGATTATCACGACACAATAATTTATCAGCGAATCGAAACGAGGCTCGCGATGTATTGATAGTGGTTAATACTGGTGCATAGCGGGCATTTACAGTTTATTACTTTTAAAATGTTATAACTATTCACTTAGTTTAATTCTTAATAAACAGAAATGGCATGGTACATAATATAATTATGATATATGATAAGAGAGTGTCAATTTAATTAGTATGTCGTCGCTAAAAATGACAAAAAATGCAATTTAGACTTAGGTAATTTCTCTGAGACTGACATACTTCGTATTGTTCAAACCTGGTCTTATCAATTATAAGATCATAATCTTGTATAAATACATGCCCATTATTATGTAACCAGAATGTGTATATATAGGTCCTAGTTTTAAAGTAACGTGTGACACAATTACGTAATTAATGTGCATACCAATTAGTGAAGTAATACACGGGTTTTTGTCTCGGCAGCTGTGCCACTGACTTCATGAATCGACTTGATAACAAGATAAAATAACTAACATTTAAACTAAAAAATAACTTCATTTAAAACAAAATTTTAATTTTATTGGCAATTATCCTGATCATTAGCTTGATATGATAGTTTATAAATGGAATGTAAATGTGTTTGTACACAAAGTTTGAAGACATATAACGATAATTAACTCTGCTTTTTGACGTTTTGATATTAAAATAATGTTTTATTTCTCAGTCATATTTTTATGATAGTTAATAATAATTATAAGAATAATGTTATATGTAACTGTCAAGCTATTATATAATTACCCCAGCCGACACTGAATCCGGAATAAACGAAATGCTTCTGTTAATTAAATATTAATTAATTAATTAATAATTGATAATTATTTAAGTAAACTGCAATAAATTCAGCAATTATAGGTCTATTTCAATCATTAAAATTCAGACCTGAATATGAAGTAACATAATCATGAATTGATGTCAAACATAGTTTCGTTCGCAGATTTGGCTATGTTGTGATTGTTACATTATTTGCATTCATGTCAAATAATTATCGTGATAAAATTTGCGTTAGTTAAAGATACTGCGGAAGACCTCGCAACCCCAAGAAAATGTATCTTATGTCAGTTCTGGGCACTTTTAGGCCATTAATTATAATAATAAAAATTATAGCGGAAATATATTTTCAAACGCCAGCTTAATATCTAGCTCTAGATAAATATCGTAATAAATAAGTGGTAACACAAATATTTTCGCGAGCGCTTTAACAAAGGTTTTAGCGAACCTTAAGAAGTTACACATACGTTTTCGCGAACCTTAGGTAGTTATGGTAAGGTAGTTCTATGCCACCATAAAATGTACATCACATTTTGCCAAAGTTAGATGAAACTAGATACTTACTTATAAATTCATATTTTCACATTTTAGGACTTTGTTAAACAATGAAATACTGGATCCGGATTTTCAAATTCTAAAATACTATTTTAATTGCCGTGACAGAGATCGTAAGGGTGGTGGTATATATTAAAGACATAAAACCTTTCCAGCATAGACTCGATTTGAATGTGAGCGGTTTCCAGCATAGACTCGATTTGAATGTGAGCTCTTTCCAGCATAGACTTGATTTGAATGTGAGCTCGTTCCAGCATAGACTCGATTTGAATGTGAGCTCTTTCCAGCATAGACTCGATTTGAATGTGAGCTCTTTCCAGCATAGACTCGGTTTGAATTTGAGCTCTTTAGAATCAGTCTGAATTGAAATTACGTTTCCTAACACAAAATCAGTTTTAATTAACTTATTATGCAGGCCACCTGGTTCTACAATGGAGTGTATATTAGTATACGATATTAACTTCAAGAAGGTTATTAACATTTCGAGTAAAGAATTTTATATCTGGGGAGATTTTAATCTAAACTTTCCTAAATGATAATTATTTTAATAACTATCTGTAGACTTCCTTCGTTATGTCAAATGGTATCATACAGATGGTGAAGTAACTAACTAGCATGTCAAAGCCATCAGCCAAAATAACTGATCATTTGTATATCAATCGACCCTATCAAAGCAGAAACGTTTTTGTTGGATCTTTTACAAGGCATATACATAAAGGGAATACTAGGTTAGTGATGAATAAATATAAGTGTATTTAGCGAGGCTTAGAAAACCTGAACCACGAGCCTTGGCGAGTGGTTCACGTTTTCGTGCCGAGCAAATAAACTTATCTTTATTCAACATTTACCTAGTATTCTATTTATCCCATCATTTTTCGTCTTTATTTTGAAAATAAATGAAAGAAAACGCAGTCAATATTACGAAAAACATGACATGACGTCACAAAATCAACAAGATGACGTCATTATACTGCGCGTGACTGCTCTACCACCACAGTGTTGAAATAAAGCAAAGTTTATTCCATGGGGTGTTATTTCGTCACTGCAGGCCTAATGATGGGATAAAAAAAGATAACTAAGAACAAACATTTATCAAAAGAATATAGGCACTTTAAACATTTCACATAATCGAAGTTTCAAAGTGACTTGTTAATGTCAAACTTAGACATAATTGAAACAATCGCAGATTCCAATACAGCTCTAAATTATTTACTGAATGTCATAAACACATTAAACATTTTTCATGCATCTGAGAATCTACCAGGCTGGTTTTCAGACGAAATTAAAAATGCATTTTAAATTCATGACTGGTTAAAAACAACATCAGAAAATAGATGGGTACAAGAAACAAAAGATAAATCATTAAGGAAAATGCATCAACTAAACATTGATGGAATTCTCTTTATTCCCTCACAAAACCAAGTACTGCACTAACTCTTCCTACAATAATTAAAGTAAATAACGATAATGCTGAAAATGTTTATGACATCTTAAAAGCGTTCAACACACATTTCACTAACATTTCCGATATGACATCTTAACAATGAACAAAAAAATCACATATTTAAAACATACCTTAATAATAAACTTAACACACATATATTTGACATTGCACCTATAGCGATATTTGATGTCTGGAAAATAATCGACTCTCTGAAAAACTCTAAAGCACCATAACTTGATAATATTTGCCCTAAAATTCAGAAACACTTTGGTGATACTATTAATGGAATATCTTCCTGACCAACTTAAGGATGCCTATATTTTACCTTTGCATAAAGGTTCAGATAAAAGTTACCGTAACAACTATAGACCAATATCCATACTCCCAACCATGTCAAAGATTTTTAAGAGACATATTGCAAACCACATTAAATCATTTCTTGACAAACACCATCTATTGCACAGTCTCTGCCAAAATCATTCTTGCCAGTGTAGATTCATGGCTACAGAACATTGATTCTGGGCGAATCGTCGGTTCAGTATTCCTGGATCTTCTAAACGTACCTGACTTAGTAGATCATGACATTGTACTTTAAAAACTTTGCATGTAGCATTTCTCTGATAATGCGCTTACCTTGATGCAGTCTTGTCTGTCAAAGAAGACAATGCGTTAATGTGGACTCAAGTTAATATTTTCAAATTATTTAGGCCGGTATACGACAAGGGTCTATTCGTGGTCCGCTTTTATTTCTATACAATAACAACATTCCCGTTTTTCTTCAATTTTCAACAACTAACCTTTATGCGGATAATTCCACTGCACACATACCTGACTTCAACATTTAAAATATACAATTTTCATTGTAAAATGACTTAGACATAATATTTACTTGGTGTGCCTGCAAGAACACGCCCATTCATCCGAACACAACTGCATGGTATTATCAAATGCTTGTAAATCTACAACCAATGTTACACTTAATATCAATAAAATTGTTCTAAGTAAATGATTTCCATTAACTCGGAATCAAAATTATGTCGCGGTTACCACTCGGCCATTGAAACAAACAAACATCATACTGTATTTTTAACGCTATGTAAGTGATACACGTGTTTTTCTTTGGACGAAAAGCGTTACTCACGCTTTATATCGTTCTCCATTTCAATTGATGATATTCCAGTAAAGACGCAATATTGCAAATAAATTTCTTTGTCAGCATCGTTATTTCGCCTGCTTACACTTTGTACATGTAGCTGATATTGTATATTTACGGAACACGGAAACTCATCATTCTGCCTGTTAAACTACAAACACAGGGATTATACTCTAAAAGAACCTAATGGAAAATCTTATCATAATTCATATTTAAGTGAAAAATACAAATTAAACTTTCCTTGTGCAGATCGATATTTTATATTTGAATTATGATAAAATAATTATCAATTATCTGATCTTTGCTTGATAAAAACTATTAAAAACAAAATTCATCAAACTGAACCAGCCACAGAATTGGGAAATTATATGAATGAATAAAGCTTATGTTTCCATTAGGAGCTTTTGGGTTATGGGCCGAGGATCCGTATTCACTGGTATATACGATTCGCAAAACCGAAGGTATAAAATGGAAATTGGAAATGGCCTTCTGAAATGTGCCAGTGGAGACTGAGCGGATGTAACAAAGATTCAAACTATCGATTGTTAACTTAAACATAACTTTTATAGTTTATAGAATTATATTTATATTAGTAAAATTTATACATATTTTACTTCAGCGGACACAACATAAGCTTGATACAATTCTCTTTGCTTTTTCAGATCTTGGTTTCCATTCCCGAAATCAGATAAAACAAGAATGAAGACCTTTCCATGATTTTGGCATCAACATTTAAACTCCCCCATAGCTATTGTTAAATTATTATTTTTCCTTCACCGATTATCACAGACACGTAACAAGCTTTACTAAGTGTAAAATATGTTAACAGTTAAACATATGCTATTTGAGTAAATGGATTGGATAAAACACTAGATTAATTTGCACATGGTTGAAATTTGTGGAAACGTCAATATGATAAAAGTCTAGATTAATTTGCATATGACTGATATTTGTTGAAACGTCAATATGATAACAGTCTATATTAATTTGCAAATGATTGGCACTTGTGGAAACGTCAATTACCTTATGATTCTGAATTAGATGATCATACAAACGATCGATATAATGTATTGACTGGGTTTAATTACTTTACGATTAGGTCTTCTCATAAAACACTGAAACTGATTTTCATGTAAAGGTTTAAGTCGAGCTTGTTCTTGATATTGTATTTTATTGTGATACCGTAGGTTCTAGCTGAAAGTCGTGTTGTTGCTCACAGATGAAATATAGATATTGAGTCGGGTATAGTTCATGTTTTACTTTGACTTTGTTATCATCAATTAAAGGTTTATTAATTATTTATAATAATAGTTTCAACGTTTTGTTATTCGTCCCATATGAGACGCAAGCGGAATCAACGATCACACCGATTTTGTCAAGGTAGAATTACCATAACTGCTTTTAAAAACTCCAGTCCATTTTAATAGCTTTTTTGTATCCTGGAACTCAGATTTCCAACCATGAAATAAACTTGATGTATTCGCTTTGAAGTTATTCTTGTTTATGAACTGATTATCATTAGCGGAAATCCCAAGTGTTTTTAAGTTCATGTACAATTAATGTTCACTGTTATTTAGCTGAAATTGTTAACTATTTGTTGTATATCATATGGGCATAAATATACCTGATAGCATATGTTAATTTGTTAATTCGCTGATCTTTAAACATGTATGTTGTTTGTTATTCAACCAGGAAAGATGATGATCGATCGCAATGCAATACGCTGAACCCTATACATGGAGTGTGCAATACGCCTTTCCAGGTTATAAAAGCATTGCGGTATGTTATCGTTATTGTTATCGTTTTCTGAAATTTGTATTTATATAGACATGTCTGTATTCGGCCCTTTTATATTTGCCAATTATCCTATTAAAGATAAAGATCTTTGTCTGTGACCGCTATTCATATAATCTTACTTATGAAATGAAACGTGTTTCACACAATGGAAACACGTGTTTCTTATTACCTAATGGTTTTCATAGGTAGGTCCAGTTTTCCTATTATATTAACATTCGATTTTCATGAGAATTGTCGAACAACTGAAGTATCGATCGTTTTTAATGAATGGTTGGCAAGAGGTATGTTAGTTTCTATTTCAGGAAGAACCGTATATGAGTTTTATTATTTTATTTTTACAAATATCTTACGGTTCAAGAAATGCAGGAGTCGCGATAACGTTCTATATATTCAGGACATAAAATGAGATTATTTCATTAGTGAACGACAAAGCAATCAAGAAATAAAGTAATAGTGTTGTAGCTTGAAATCTCATATCATCTTACAAAATCATTGTGGTATGTTTCACTGTTCGGGGCCATCAATAGTCAATAGTGGACAGTTATGATTGTCAGCATGGTCAAATGCAAACAATGAGCGAATGTAAACCAGACTGTGCGAGGCGTGTTATATAAAGATTATCGGCTATCAAACATACATGTGTTGTAATTGTAGTGGGAAATTACAAAAACTCGTTAATCCCTACAATTAAACATTACTTTTATATTAATCCCATTTAAGCATCACTAGTTTATACTAATATTGTGTGGCCGTATCGACTGGCTTACAGAATTTCAATGTGAATACCATTCAATCACTCGATTGAACTACCTGATAACATTTGACAGCCGCACACAACTATGTGCCTTAGAGAATACTAGGTTAGTGTTGAATAAAGATAAGTTTATTTAGCGGGCCTTAGATAACTGAACCACGAGCCTTGGCGAGTGGTTCACGTTTTCGTGCCGAGAAAATAAACCTATATTTATTCAACACTTACCTAGTATTATATTTATCCCATTATTTTCCGTCTTTATTTTGAAAATAAACGAGAGAAAACGCACTAAATATTACGAAAAACATAAAATTACGTCACAAAATCAACAAGATGACGTCATTATACTGCGCGTGACTGCTTTATCATCACAGTGTTAAATGAAAGCAAAATATATACCATGGGTGTTGTTTCGTCGATGCACGCCTGATGATGGGACAAAAGATCACATGCAATGATCATTTTTCGAAATACATAATAATGTGGCATTTACAAATGACTGAAGTGTGTTTTCTGTGAAGAAGACAACGAAGGATCGCTAGTTTGAACTACTTGTTAGGTTTAAATACATAACACTGTAGGGTGACATTGAAAAATCGACATATGTTATTGAAAAGATTGTGATGTGTTCCTTTCGTTAGTTGTAAAACTGTACATAAAACAACCCACATTAATTGCCAACGAGTTTTATCTAATACGTTTAGAAATTAAAAAAATAAAACATTCAATAATGCATTTTTTATCTATTCATTTCCTGCAGAATGCACCAATTCAAACTCACCCCAGATACATTCACCTCAACTGTCAATCAGTGTTACATGTTCAGAGACATAACATTTGAAATAATCATCAAAGAATATAAACGATAACTGAAATTCTCTTTTTCTACAGTATTATATATGTATAGGGAAAATGCCTTTGTTCGATGAAAAGAAATGCTTGAAAGAAATCGTTGAAATGCTAAACAATACACACATGTTAATGTAGTGTCACATATGTTATTAATTTCATAACAACATTAAACCGTGAAATGTTTATTAAAATAGAATTAATTTATCGATATTGTAACATTTGCACAAACATTTAACTACTGCATTCGCAATTAAAACTCAGACAAGTCCATGAAAAATAATAGTTTCAAGTGACAAATTTCACTTGGTTTTATAGTCTAGTGTTAAAATAGCATCAATTCCCTCAATAACACGTAGGTTAATCCCATTTGCAGGTAAACATAATCTTTGCTTAAGTTTATAGCATAAATGAGCACAATAGGTGTAGCTGGCAACAACAATAGTATATAGGCCTAGTATATAAGTATTTAAGTGACAATAAAACCATTAGAAATCTAGTAGAAAGAATCCTGAAATCAACGTTCAACAAAACTTTTACGGTACTAAGTTGAAATTCTTTATCCATATTATCTCCAGACCAGGACGTCCGGTTTTTGCTTTTTAGCGGAAATGACATATGTGATTGGTTAAACGGTGTGTACCCTCTCTCGGTCATGAACTGTATAATCCCGGTCCAGACGTCCAAGTATGTAAGATGGAACCATTCCATGAACAGAAACTTCACGTTAACCTCTTCGAAGAAGTTCTTTCCACCTAACATGGCTTTGACCACATACGTTTCTATGTCCATTTTGATAAACACGGATTTGTTCCAGAATATCGGCACTAAATCATCCATTACTATGGCTACCGAGCTATTTTCATCACTGAAAACACTAGCGTTGCTGACACCGCTGACCATTTGGAGACCGCCGATGTTTCTTTTGTCTTCTTTAAATCGCACTGTTTCCGGTTTGTCTGAGAGCGCATTTCAAATCAGCGTAACCATTCCAGTAAGATTTCCCTTCTGAAGCAACGTCACCAGCAACTCGAGGTTCTTCCGGTTAGAGTCAAGAACGGTCACCCGCCGCCCAAACTTAGCTACTGCAAGAGTATAAACGCCCAAATTACATCCTAAATCTAAGAATGATCAATTGGGATCACAGCGGAGTATGGCAATCAATATCATTATTTAACCTCCCTCCCCATTCCCACGGGTTATGATGGATTTGGAAACCCAGATGCAATGGAATAGCCCAAGGGTGTTTCAAAAACGCGGACGCAGTTGTTGAACGCAGCCAAGCATGCACTCCTCACTCGCTTTGCCTCTGTAGCTTTCGTTTTACTTAGTGTATCATCCGTTGTTTTGTTCGGCTGAACATTTGTGTACCTCATTACTGTACTCGTAACCTTAGACGAAATAACGTTTACAAATTTTACATCGTTTGTTGTCGTAAAACCGTCATTGCTCGCTAACTCACCGCGTTCGTTTTACTAAGCGTTTCATGCGTTGTTTTGTTCAGCTGAACATTTTTGGCCCTCATTACTGTGCTCCTATCCTTTGACGAAATAACGTTTACAACTTTTACATCGTATGTTGTCGTAAAACCGTGGTAGCTCGCTAACACACCGCGCTTCATTTTACTAAACGTATCATCCGTTGTTTTCTTCGGCTGAACATTTGTGGACCTCATTACTGTACTCGTATCCTTTGATGAAATAACGTTTACAACTTGTACATCGTATGTTGTCGTAAAACCGTCGATGCTCGCTAACACACCGCGCTTCGTGAAAGGTCTCAACCAAACACTGAAAACCACGACTGTTACTCATCCAGATTGCATTTCACTAAACTACGCAAGTAATTTCCGTAAATATATGCGTACGCAAAAGAACTTCTCAAAAATGCGTTTCACTAAGGAGCGTAAATTTGCGCATTGCGTAACTTCTGACGTAAACGTACGCTCGAGAAATGCTTCGCGTAACTCTGAAAATTTGCGCAAGTATGGCCGCTATTGCAGAAGCGTGTAATGTAGATCTACGCGAGATTCGTCCACGAATATTCAGGGATAGAATTGATCCTTTGGCGTTTCTTGGAGAGAAATAAATCGTTGAAAGGTATAGGCTGTCAGGAGATTGTATTCGCTATTTGGAGGAACTCATTCGAGTTTATTGCGAACCCATGAGCGACAGGAGTCATCCCCTTAATATACGGACAAAGGTCTGTTTTAATTCGTTTATTTGTACACATATCAAGTGCTAGTCTGAGATATGTTCGAAGAACGTTTCATATGTTATAGACATTTGATTATTATAACTTAGTGGGTTTTAACCCTTACTTTTATCAATTGTTATGACCCTTACTCTGTAGAAACTAGGGATGGGACCGAATATTCGAATATCGGATAATATTCGAATATAAAAAAACGAATACGAATAATCGATTTTCAAATTTATTTAAAGAACAATATTTCTTAAAAAATCATTAATTTTTTTCAGTTTGATTGCAAAGTTAACATGAATTCCAGTCGTGTTTCCTACCTAGCAGGTGGGCGGGGGCAGTGTAACGTTTTTACAACACACGTCAAACATGTCCAATTAACGACAATTGATAATTGGCAGGGCGGGGGGCACGTCTTTACGAAGGCCGCGAATGAACGGTTTGTGGGAGGCGCGAATATGACGCATTGTATCCAAAATAACAAAACTGGGCCATGTTGTGATAACGGTTTCACAGTTTGCACCAGGCGTACGTTGTTGTTTATTATCCTTAAGTGACATCTATACGGTTAACTTGTTTACAGTAAATTACAATTACTCTCTAAGTAAACCAATCAAAATGAATCCATTATCAGCCAATCAATTTCTTTAACAAAATTAGCATGATCTGGTCAATCTTAATATACGTCACTTGTAAATAATTCTCCATTATATCAACACCGTATATTATTCAAGTCTTTATTAATAAACAATGCCACCATCACGTGCTTGGAAGTACTTAACGCGGTCATTAGACAAAACCCAGGCAACGTGTAATCTGTACAGCAAACACAAGCTTCACGGCTCTGAAACAAAAAAACGGAACGATTTACAAATTAATTAACAATACATTTAACAATATCTTACATTTCTTTATATTTGCCTAACACTCACTAAGTTATATCGCTCATTTACCACTGAAACATGGTAAAACAAATACGTACACGTAGTACGTATTTCGGATAGGTAACTATTCGGACAGAGTGCCGTATATAGTAGTATATAGTAGTATTTACAAAACGAATATTCAAATATATTCGAATACCTAAAACGAATATTCGAATATTGATTTTAGTGTTCGGTCCCATCCCTAGTAGAAACAATTTTGAAAATTGTGCGATTGTCATTGTGTCGTGTATTTGGGAATTATAAAACTGTTTCAAATACCTGTGTCTGATAATAGTGTATATTCACACAAAGTATTGACTTATGTGCCCGCTGCTCATTTACTATTAAGCAGTTCATGGATTGTTGTGTGGCGAGTCGTTACATTGTGTGAACATGGATTGGATTCGGATATACCTATTTCGGATAACATTCATTCTATTTTGAAATTGACACATGAAGCGATTGTTTTATTGAAGCATTTCATGTGTAGTTTCGAAATTGTATGACCACCATGGAAATCTGATGTTATTTGTCAATTCTGACAAGATTAATGTGAAAGGTAAGTTAATGTTTCGAAATTTAGAAATAACTTACAGTGCTAATATTTTATCCCAAGCACCCCGCTTGTTCGACGCTGATTAAGAAGGAGTAAGTTTGCCATCTAACACGTCTACTTTTTCGGCATATGCCGACATAAGCGTATCAATCTCAGACTTCGTCCAGTTGGACTTCCGCTTAGACGACGATTCGGCCATCTTGTTTTCAATAGCAACTGATGCTGACGAAAAGTATTTCTT